>CAJVRM010000045.1:259841-469711 GCA_911693285.1 Hymenoscyphus albidus | reverse complement strand
TAATTATAGGTATAAGTAGAGTGTTCGTGGATGGTGGGGGGGCGTGAAAACCCGCGCTTAGTCAGCTCTAAACTGACGCCTGGGCGTCAGTGTATTGGGACCCGCAAAAGGTCGTGTTGCTTACATAATCCCTCAACATCCTCAAAGTTCTTCAAAAAAAAGTTCCCTAACCCCGATCCTCAACGAAAAACCCCAATGTTAACCCCGAAACCTCGAATTCCAACCCAACGTCACCAAGAACGCTAATTTTCGTAAGTGAGCCACTCACACCCACGGCCTTAACAGGGGTCAAAGTTTTGTTGCACATCGCACTTCACGGATTCATCGGTGCCAAAAAGGTTCAGGCCAACTTTTGAAGCACTGGACAAAAGCTTTTGGGAAATATTTTTTTGTAGAGGTGCAGGTTTGTATGTTTCCTCGAGGGTGTCTGAAGGGCTAAGCGGTTGAAATGGTGGTGTGATTGTGAAGTGTTCTTCTAATCGTTTTCGTTGTTGTTTTTGATGATTTGGCGAAGTTGAGGATTGTAGGAATCGTAGAACTTGGGGATGACTAAGCAGTGGGTTCTGGTAGTGAAGTGCGGTGCCACATGTGGCTGAGCAGGGTTCGTAGGAGATGGGGAGAGCTGGTGAATCTTGAGGTGAATACCTGGGAGGTGAATGCCGTGAGAGACAGCCATACCACCTTTGGTCTGTCTACCTATCAAGCGTTACAAGCACTACATGTTCACGATCCTGCTCCGAACACCCGAGTATCTACAAATAATTCCCATCATGAACTGATCATGAATGACTGTACGAGGAAAACAAACCCTCAAGGCCAAATAAGGCTATCTACTTGTAAGGTAAATTATAAAAATGTCCAAGATTCACCTCATTACGAAACATGTAAATAAGTTGACGAAAGCAAACACATCGCAAACTTGCACATATTCAGGATCATGGAAGCCAAGCAAAGGAAAGTAAAATAGTTGTTCTCGGGGTTCCGGCCAGATGTGGATTCTATACATTGCAGTTCTATACATTGCATTGCCACGCATATGTAATCCGTACCTTACATACCTTACACCCCACAAAATCCAGTATTCTACGTAAGAACCGCCAATAATAGAATCGCACGAGAACGAATGTTTTTTTTTCTAAACAGCCTATATTATACTACTACTATATAAAACCGTAACCCTACCAAAATCACCCATTTTACCTCCTTTAGAATAATATATATTTAATTCATCCGATAATCGTTTTCTCTATAACTACAAATACCAATTCACAGTAACCTTTGCTAAACTTATTAGAATACGCTATACCAAAACTTAGAAATAGCTCTACAAGATCAATAAATATAAGGTCGTCATATTTATATGCTAATTTTAGGTTATTTTCGGTATAAAAAGTACATTTAACTTCCCTACCTAGGTAGCTAATAACTTTATCTCTTCGAATATACTATACAAACTAATCAGATACAATGAATCGTAATCATCGAATTATTAATTACGCCAAAGTATATACAAGTTAGAGAGTGGTGGGGTAGAAATAACGTAAAGTGTTTATTCCGAGTTTTGGTGGTATTTTGGGGTTTATGTTGTAGCAGTGGTATAGTACCTATACTGTATCTCACCATCAAACCCCTAAATCCAATCACACAAAGCACCACCAAACCCGCCCCAAAACTCCAATTCTATTACCCTATCCTACCTAGAGATATTCCATACCCCTCATCTACCTATAATCCTTTCATCCATCTATCCTCCTATTAATGCAAAAGACTCAGTATCAAGTCCAACCATTCCTAAACTAGGATTGTCTTAATGGCCCTCGAAAGACTCTCTAGATCATGAAACACCACTAATCAATAAACAAACCCGATCCAGATTCATCGTGAATTCGGAATTCCTGGCGCGGAATATGATAAGAGAAAGGAGTAACAATATCAAATCCACTTCAATCCAAACACTCAAATACACTCACATCCACCCACCCACCAACCCAACGCCCCCCAAAAAGAGCTACACACTAACCAGGCTTACAACTGTATCCATATCTATATCCATGATATTCCAGAAGACATGACCGCGTGCGTATGCGAAGAATGGCAGATCATGGATCCATGTGTTCTGCAATTTTGAAGGGTAACTAGGCGTGGCAAAGTTGGGATTTGGACTTGGATGGGAAGGGAGGAGATGAGATGGAAGATCATGCAACGAATGAGAATAGTCCAATAGAGGAGTATGTTACACCTTTGGTAGTTTAGGCATAGAAGATACATTCAAGAAAACTTTCGGTACATTATTGATTCCTTGTTCTCGCTGCATACTCACTGAACAAATTTGTCGAGTTATATCGAGACATCAGGAATGGGTATAACTATACGAGCTCATAAAGTTAAGACATCACATGTAAAGACAATTAAAGAAGGTTTTGACATTGATTCATTGATTCATGACTTCATTAGAAACTATCTAATGATACAACTTCCATCCATGATTAATGATGCTTTTTTGTTCCTTCCTTTTCCCTCCTGATAATCACTGTTGAATTGCTTTCAAGCGAAGTCCTTTCACCACAGCGCCCTCCTCTCGAAGTCGGATGCGTCCGCTGGTGAAATACTTTTGAACCTCCTTCCTGATGAGGTCTCCTTCTCCCTGAACCGGATTCGTCTTCAATCGAAGACCCTTTCTCGTCGCTCCTCCCCTTTTCAGTTGAATGCTTCCGTCCATGCCACCAATAGTGATGGTGGTGGTGGATGTGAACTGCTGAAGCCAATCCAACTCCGCTCTCCGAAGATGTTCGTTGAGGGACGCGAGCGCGGTCGAAATTCTTTCGTATGCTTGTATGTCTAAAAAAGCCTTCTGGTCTTGATGTTTCATGGTGGGCTCTTGTTGTGGCTCTGGGCATGGCTTTCTTGGAACCTTCAAACCAAGATTTTGTGCAGCCCAGCGAACTTTTCCTGGGAAGCGGCCCTGCTTGTACATCTCAGCCTTAGCCTGCTCCGAAGGATGACCAACTCCGGCAACGATGTTGTGGTCGGTAGTAGGTTGAATAGATTCGGCAGTATTGTTGCTGCCTTTGTTATGGATGACTGTTTCAGTCGATGAGGATATGTGTTCTTGAGGACGGCTTGGTGTTGAGCCAACTGCTTTACGTTGGATGGATTTTGAGCATGCTGGCCAAGTCGACTTAGCATCAATGAACTCGCCGCAGAGCATCGACATGAGAGGTTCAGAGCCGTTGTTCAATTGGCTGTCGATGTGACAGATACGTTGATTGTTATATGGAGATGGGTTTCTTGCCGATGGCATAGGGACAAGTCGATCACTGCGCATGCTACCTATTTGAACGATTAATTACCTTTCAGTGAGTATGAAGAAGTGACTTACCTCTGACTGGAGTGCCTACGACAGACTGTGGGATTGGGCTGAGGCAGGGTTCAACCACACTATTCCATTCATGATCGCTGGCAATCCAATAAGCTCTTCGAAGACGATTCTCCAATTTTTCCTCTTCATTCACTTTGCTAGGTCCGTTGCTGCTATCGCTGGAGTCCCAAAGTCCAGTTCTTGGGTTAGCTCCTCGAACTCCAAGATAATCTTCGCTATGTTTCATGCTGCGTCGATTGTATTCTCTAGCGAACTTTTTGTCTTGGAACATTTGCTGACTGGTGGCGCCGGTATCCATGAAGGACAATGAAGTGCGTGGTCGTGCGAGAATAGTTGATTGATTTGAGTGATGATAGATATGAGCTCCTTGGCTCTTCTCTGTATCCTTGTGGCCACCTTTGAACCACTCGCTGGATTTCTCGATGATTTTCTTCGGATTGAGGTGATCTTTCAAGCCCGTTGTGCGTTTCGGAACCTCTGGACTATGTCCATCTCTTGGTTGTCGCCGGTCAGGTCCAGAGTGATGAGCCAATCGACCCAAAACTGTCCAATGTCAGCATATTCTTTTGATGAGTAGAGCAAAAAAGTGGAAAGGAAACTTACCCAAGTCGCGATTGTGACCCTTAAACCAATCTTTGACTTTGCCTTTGCGATCGCCAGAGCTAATTTTGTTGCCGCCCATACGTTGAGAAGAGGTCGGATCAGTGATACCAAAGACCAGGTCAGCGGCAGAATAAGGACTATCGTCTTTGAATTCATTGCGAAGACGATTGATATCCGATCCATTGGGTTTCAGGAAGCCGATGATAGCGGCACCCAAGGAGGATGAACGACCATGATTTGCAGCAGATGTTGCCATGGCGATGATTGAGAAGCAGGAATGTGCTTTCTTCTTTGAATACGGTGAAAGTGTGATGTAGTTCGATGAAAGTTCGATGATTTGGAAGCTTTTGCTTGAGTTTTGATGATTGAAGGCAATCATGTTCCGATGTGAACTAGAGAGGAAAGAAAATGGGAGACGCAAAATTTATTATACTGCGGCGATTTTCGCTAGACTAACAATTGAGGAAGGAACGCACCTCCCCTCGCTCCTTCCTTGTCCTCACTAACCATAGACTAAACCCGAGCTACAGCGTCATCGATAACTGCCTCAAGGTGACTACCCACCAACGCAGCCATCTAAAGACGTGCGTGAAAAGTGACACTATCGCTATTGGAGCAGTGGTCCTGGTCAGTCCCATACTGAGGTTTCGTTTGAGGTGCTGCTTAGAAACCATCCCCTTCTGATGTTTCCAATGCAGGTATCTCCAATCTCGCATTGAGAATCTCGCATGTATATGGAGAGAAGTCGGGAGTTGGAAGTTGTGGGAACGGCGGTTGGTGTTTCTGTTCTTTTATCTGAGATTGATCGTTCCTGCCTGAGTAAGAGACTCCGTCATTGCTCAAGGTCGGAAACACCTGGGAATAAAACGCTGCACCAGAAACTTCCGTACAACATTTCCGCAAAGGATTAAGAATAATCAACTTTCGTGCCTGCCCAAGGTAGATGTTGATGTTGTCTGGGTATAGACGTAAGCGAGAAAGGGGGATGGGTGCGAATCACGTGCGCAAAATTGAGGGGCACCTGCCGCTGGAGGACCTCGAGATCAAAAGAGAGCATTCTCCTAAAGAACGAATTTCCACGATCAATCAACCGTACAAGTCCCACTCGAGAAGTTTCATACAAGTCAACTTCACGCCGTAAGCACGCAAAACCCGGTCATCGTAGAAATTCAGAAGACAATTGCAAAGCAAAAAGAATTCAAATTAAAAGGACATCATGACCAACCAAAATTAGATCACTACACCACGATTTCCCAATTCCATCAATTGAAACCCAGACAATTTCCAAGCCCAAGGTAAGGGGAGGAGATCCATCAAAAGTTGCGATGTTCATCCGAACATTCCGTGTCAAGATAAAGAATCCCCATAAACGAGAGATTAAAAGCCATCATCCAGCAAAGAACCCCCATTCATAATCCCGGTGAATTGAAGAAGAGTGAATTGAAGGATGAAGCAAGCGAAGACATGAAACATGAAAATGCAGTATAGATGAATGATAACCCAAGTGACCCAAGTCAAAATTAAAAAAGAAAAACCAGCACCAAAAACACCCCAAAATCCCAAAAGAAAACAAGGCAACCCACGACTCGCATGTCAATTCACTAAAGAAAAGAAACAGCTCATACACAGAATAATAACGCCATAAGCCCACAAGCAAATCATGAGAAGCAAAAAAACAAATTTAAAAGAACCTTCAGACCAGAGAACCCTGACTTTTATTCCTACATACCTACCATGAAAAAGGAAAACGAACAATCCAAAGGTTGGAATCAATCAATCATTCATGCATCAATAATTCATCCCATCCATTTCCCTCTGAATTCAAATCTAGCAGCGAGGGGGTATAACTAAACAAACAACAACAAAACACCAACAAGGTAAAGAAATCTAGAATCGAGAGGGAAACCTCTTGTACGGACTACTGCCACCCTGCCCGGATAGAGCATTATCAATAGAAGAAGCATGTGGTGTACCCATTTTTGGCTCGAGACCAAGAAATGCTCGATGAGCATCGCTTAGTCTTTTCTTTGGGCGAATCATTTTGTGTTCGCCTTGCTCACGTGCTGCCATCTCAATGGAGTTTCTGGGTGTCTCTGCTGGGGTGCTTCCCATAATGTGCATGCTAGTCGATTTCCTAAGTGGCGATTGGGCATGGCTGAATGCTCCTAGACTTCCACCGTCACCCCTTGACATATTACTTGACATATTCGGTCTAAATTGAGGCTGTCGAAGCGGAGGTTGTCGGGGCGTCATATTCGAGAATACACCGGGTTCCTGTGAGCCATATGCAGACGGTGTGTATGGAGATGGAGCAGTTGGAGATGCGTAGGTTGGTCGCGTTGGAGTCAGACTTTGTCGAGAGAAGTTTTCCGTGTTGTCTGGGTCGATGTGTTTGGCATAGTTTGGATTGGGATTTGGTCGGAAGCCACGCTTGATTGTGACGGCTGGAGTGTAAGTGTCTACATCTCCGTAGTCCTCCTCGCCACTCTCTAGAGGTCCGTCGTATTGGGTCCCAACATCACGCATCATTGGGTTTAATCGTGGGTGAACGAACTTGATATCGTATTCGCTCAACACCTCCCGCTGAATAATCGCGGAGTCCTTTTCTTGCTGAGAGAAGGAATTTTGCAGGAGAAGCAATTGTGATGACAACAGGAATTGCAAAACGATGGCAGTAAATACTGTCATACTTGGCCTTGGATCCGATACATGCGTAGGCAAAAACAACCAGTAAACGAGGACATGGCCGGGGCTAAACAAGCAAGACAAACGGAGGCAAACTGGGATTGGATCCCACACCGAAATCTCCCAAACATCCCGGGTTGGATCAGGGTGTGCCCTCGATTCAGGTGTGGTGTCTCCAAGTATGCTTGTAAGGAATCGAAGGGGTGAGGAGGAAGCTGGAGACGAATCGACACGAACTCGATGGGCCGAGGGAGTGTCCTGAGGAGTTTCGATGGCACTTTCGAATAGGCGGTAGTTCTTCGTTCGGTTGAAGGTGTATGCGGCATTCAGGAGTGAAAAGGCCGTCAATACATAGACGAAGAAACTTAGCTGCGGCGAAAGATTAGCATGATTCTCTGTTTGATCGGTAAGGAGTTCTTACAATATACGCCAGCCAGCCAGAGCCAGAAGAGTCCTCCCCAAACACATCGTCGCCTCCCCAGCCACTAGACACCCCCGAATTGGCCCTAGAAATAAGAAAGACAACATGTAACCCCAAAGCGAAGGGACCTGCAAATGCTTTGGAGTCCCAGTCCCTGGTTTCGATCTCTTCCGACAACCATAGGAGAAAATCGCCTGGATGGAGGTAATCCTTGATGCGCTCGAGGAGCGGCTTTCGACGGATGAGGCGTGGCATTTTGGTAGTCGTACTCGTAGGTCCTTTGGTTCGCTATGGCTTCATGTCGTTGAGTGTCGCGATGCTGAAATCGACGGCTAGTTCACCCCTAGGAAGCCCCCTACAAAGTGTTTGGATTTTCTTTGTTTACTTGGAGTGGAGGCACCAGGAGGTTGCTGCGCTGTAGCTGTTTGGCGGCCGGAAGTCGCGAGTGGAGCTGCCCAGCTGTCCTACAGGGGGACCGAGGGCGCGGCTCAGCGATGGGATTTAGCGTCATGCCGCCTGTGGGTGGGAGCTTCAGTTACCCCATCTTCTGCCTTGCGCAAGACGAAGTTGCTTCACTATCACCAAGAACACCACCACCATGGCAGCTCCAGCATCTGCCTACAAGGATAGGCAATTTCTCGCAGTCATTGGAGATGAGGTAGGTCCCTCGAGTCCCTATATCTTGTTGCTAGGAGCTAACCATTCTACGAACAGGACTCAGTAACTGGCTTACTACTAGCTGGCATTGGTGTAGGTACACCATAGCTCCAAAGAATCGACCATTTTGTCCTGACGAAGAGCAGCATGTCACCCAACCCCCAGACTCGCAGAAGAACTTCCTCGTAGTCGACAGTAAGACGGATAACGCAGCTATCGAGGAGGCCTTTGAGAAATTTACTACCGAGAGGAAAGACATTGGCATCCTGCTCATTAACCAACATGTACGGCCCTTTTCCACTTAGCTGGAAGTGAGGCTAATAAAGAATTAGATTGCGGAGAGAATCCGTCACCGAGTCGATACATATACAGCTGCTTTCCCAGCGCTTCTTGAAATTCCCAGCAAAGACCATCCATATGACCCTGAGAAAGATAGCGTCTTGAGAAGAGTAAGAAGATTATTTGGAGAGTAGATACGAAGTTGGCCGTGTGGGATGTTTGGGTCTTTTCTGGCGGTTCTGGTTATGAAGAGGTAACCAGCTTCTTCTGATGTTACGGGACGTAATAGCAGAAGGTGTATTAGGCCAGTATGAGACATAGAATCAACAGTGGTATAGCTTTCCGGGAAAAACAGATCACTTCCATGCAGTGAAATGGGTAGTCTTTAGTTCTGTTGCAACCGAAATCAAGCAACAACCACTTTTCCTGAATATATAGCCAGCCAGACCAAGTGAGATACTCAGCAGTGGTAGTATTGGGGGATTGAAACATTAAAATATGGCTTTACAATCGATTGAACTGCTAACACATCACCCGCCTTGTACTCTGCTAGAACTTAAAATCACAAGAGTAATGAATATACGCCCAATAATGCTTCAATTTAATTACCTTTCACTCCAAAATTATGTGCCTATAAAACATTCATGATTGATCCATTCCGTTGTACAATGCAGACGTAGAAACCTGATAAGAAAGCCCTGTCCAAGTCCGATCATTCTGCCCTCTCCCTAACCATCATCCCCATTCATTCATCTCATAGACCCATTTGCACTCATAACTTATGGAAACTCGACGCTGGCTTCCAGACACACAATGTGCTTATCGTCGGCAGTATAGGCATCAGCATTGACGGTATATTTTCCCTAAATCGCTAATTAATAAAGAACAAAGCTATGATATAGTTTGGCACTTACACCTGGAATCTGTTTTGGTATTTCCACGTCCTTGGTAATGGTCGTCTTTCCCGCCTTAATCGGACACTTCAGATCTACATTTGAGACTTGTTCGCAGAGATCCGCTTTGGTGGTGAGAAGCTTGATGAATCCATATTTGACGGTTAGAAGCACATATGCGCCCTCCCCAACATCCTGCGATATGGAACCCACAGCTTCGATCGTGAGGTTTTGGCCGCTGGAAACCAAAGTCAGCTTATGCAGCTAATATAACCTTGAGGAAGATAAATCTAGGAAGCTGGAAGCTTACGGTACAGGTGGGTTTGGAGTCAAGTTCACATGCTCGAGGGTGAGTAGGTCATCACTATGTTCCTTCTTGCAGTGGACCAACGGGTTACTGCCTGGCACAGCCTCTCCCTTATCGTCGAGGACCTTTTGGCTGCTGCCGTAGGAGAAACCGAAGTCGGCGGCGACGAGGGAGCTTAAGCAAAGCGATGCGAGGGCGAGGGAGAACTTCATTTTGCTTGGGTCCGTGGTTGGAAGTTTGGAGTTGGAGGAATGGTGGAAGGTCAGGTTGTTAGCAGCTATCGTCTGTGTGTGGGGGGATAGAGATAGGACGTGAGAGGTTGGATTGGAGTTCAGCCAGTGCGGTGCGGTGCCGCAGGCCTGGCGAAGTAGTGGCGGGGGGCTTAGCTTAGCGCTTTCGTCTGTTGTGACCTGGTCTCCGTACTTGGGATGACGTTTTTTCGTTTGAGGGATAGTTTGAGAAGCACCGAGATGAAAATGTGAATTTTTGTGTATCAGATGCATAAAAGATTAATTGCTTTTGTATCCTTTGAACCACTTAATTTGTAGGTGTTGTTGTACGGCACTCCTTCACCTAGTACAGAAGTTGCACAACAGTCAATACAATGACATAAATGCTCAGAAAGCAAATCACGACCTCCGCATCTTTTCTATTGGATACCTCGATTCTTGAAGAATAACAACCCATCTCCATCCTCGGCTCGCCGCTCACCACTCGCCATGACTCGAAAAAGATCACCTGTTGAGCCCTGCATTTCAAGCAAACTGGTTGGCACGCGATGCGATCCACCGGTTTGCCCAGCCCAGGCCTCACACCGCTTACCGCAGCTCGCTTAAGCCGCATCTCCCCGGGTATAAAGACTCGCGCTCCCCCCAACTTTTCCCTCTTCTTTCCTTCCTTTCTCTTCATACTTACCTTCTTGACAAGATTTCATGCTCAAGCATATGAACTTGGCAGAACGAGATCTTCATTGCACATCGGGGTATCGAGATCTGTTCAGTATCCTTCGGGGTCCTGATCGGGGGAATTTTTGATTGCCATCCCTATGGGAAACCCTTATTATTCTTTCATTGAGAAATGACCTGCATGGTTGGGCTTGAAGAAGGGAGTGCTCGTAATGCGGAGGATAATGGTCTGTAAACAGCCGTTCTATCGTACCTCCGTTCCGAGGATTTCATTTCGCAATCGTTTCGTTTTAATTAAAGTAATTGGTTGAAGTAAAAGGGTTCTTGTTATCAGCCTGGAATTATGGCACAAGGGGGAAATGTTCTCTTCGGCCTCGTGATTTTTATCCACTGCAAGGCTATTAGAAGATATGCTTAACTATCCAAGGGTTTTGGGCTGGCGATGAATTTTCGAATGAAGGTAGATCAACAACTGAGGTACAATACCGTTTTCCGTCGAACACGAGGTCTTGGCTGTGTGAAAATCTACAGTACGGTTACCTACGTAAAAGATCTTAGCCCTGATACTACACAGGCATTCACTTGAGGAGTAGAGGATGAAGCTGTAGCTATCTTGTGGTTGTACGCATGATCTGGGCGTGTGGTTCGGTTTGAGAAGTTGTAGTTTTACTGTTGCCATCGCCTGTTTCGTATCATTAACATCATAAATGGTAGCCACGCCTCTATTGATAACACTCAAGTTATCATCGCGTCTTCTTCCTGTCTGTTGAGAATCCCTCGACTTTTCACATAATCCATCCAAAAAATTGAAGAAGGCTTTCTAGGATGTCTTTTTCGCACTCCCATTCTCCGCATTTCTTTTTGCCAGCACGAAAGCCTTTGCTGTAGCGCGAATAGAGCTGAACAGACAAGCTTCTTCCGTTAGAGCCACCCCAAATCCGGGAATAAGAAACTTACCGGCAGGAATGATGATCCACCAAGCATTCATGAAGACGAAATAAAACCAAAAGTAATAAGGTTCGGGACGATAGAACCTCTTTCCAGAGTGGTAGTCATCGAAAAGACTGGTGAGATAGTAAAGCATGTCTCCATATAACTGCCCGGTAGAGACTAGTGCTTGGATGGGATGTCGGTATGGAGAGTCTTTCACGATGAGAATTGCCATCGCAAATGATAGTGGCCCCCAGCTTATCTATAAATTTGTGAGTATTGGAACTGCAGTATGATTGCAATTGATGCCGTACCGCCGTCACAGACTCCATACACAATACAAACGGGTCGGAAAACATATATCTTGAATCACTGAGGGAGTATTCCTTCCACAGCATCCCAAAGAAATCGTCTCTGCTCGCCATGGTCCTATGATTGAACACAAAATAGCCCTCAAAGAGCAGATGGATCATTCCGCCTATGAAGTCAGAATTAGGTCATGTTCTCCACTGAACAGGATTTTCACTTACACAAAACAAACCATAAGAAAAGCGCACGATCGGCTCGACTCAATCGTGGATTCGCCCAATTGGCGACAATCAAGGCACTCCCGAGAATAACAAAGCATCCTGCTCCAAAGGCCAGAACTAGAGCGAGCGCTCCGAGGCGATTGGCGACGTATTCATGTCCTGAGAGCTCAATCCCCGGAGGATAAAATGGGTGAAGTGGTGCCTGCATCGTGGGGGTTTCCAGCATCGACCGCAGCGTCAACTATGGCTAGAAATTCAGAAATCGAGAGATCTACAGTAGAGAGAGACGTCGGTGGTCTCGAGATGGCCTCTTGGGAACAAGATTTTCAACCAAACCAAGAGACTTTCTGGGCTGCCCGTCTTCAGGGGAATTGGGCGACTCGCAGAGACGGATCACGTGTCCGGAGGTTGGCAAACCGCCCGGGCAGGTGCCTGCCTGTGGCCGGGGGCCCGTTGAGAAGGCGCACCACCGCCGTACAACGTAGAAGTACAAGAGCCAAGGGCACCCACACCCGCTCTACCTAACCACTCAAGGACGACTCCCTGATTCCCATACTCCTACATGAACCATTTCTGGACTACAACACCAAGCCCTCCCCTCCCATTTCTAATCCATTACTGCCATGCCACAGGTCCGGTAGATGCGAGGCATTGTTTCCTGTCACTGCTCCGCCACTTCCCCCCCATCCGAGCCTGACCCTGCGACTTCTGACGTTACCGTACAAGTACCCGTGGACTTGTCTGGAGCCGTAGCCGTACCACCCGATAACACCTAACGATACGAGGATCACTGCTGCTACGAGTATCCCCGGCCGCACCTCTTGAGTGATTAGCAACCAGCTGCTGCAGGCACGGTCCAACCTCAACCGCAACGACCGAAACAGAAACAGAGACGCCGACGACCGAACCCAACCTTCATATTCACAGCACCTTCAGCCTTCAACCTCTTCCCCTCCTGGACATTCACCCTGGAGACCGACAGGTTACCTTTACATCCCTCGGGAAGTTGGCAGGCGAGTAGCAGCTCTCGTGAAAGCTGCTCCGAGTCTCCATGACCGTCCTCTCCCACTCCTCCTCTCCCTCCCCAAACTCGCTGCCGAGCGAGAAACGCATGTTCTCTGGCTTCACGATGCCCACCAAGAGCAGCAATGGCCACAGCCACAATCCCTTCCCGCAGAAGCTCAAGAACTTCTTCCGCATAAATAGTCTGGGAAGCAGCAATAGCGAGAAGAACGAAGGATCTATGAAATCCGAGAGCAAGAGTTCTTTTCGACAGTCCAAATTCTTCCCCAGCGTTGGCCGGAATCGGTCACATACGGTAGCAAGTGAAGGCAATGGCTTGGATGATGGACTCAGCCCTACCGCTCACGCAAATCCCTACTTTGCACATCAGGGCCCTCCTGCTTTGCGACATCACAATGAGGGTTCAGTACCCCCAAGTCCCCCTGATACACCAACACTGAAGTTGGATGCTGTTGCAGGTGTAAACGATCAAGCCACGGCCGCTGGGAAGGAGGAATTGGCTCGGAAGTTGAGAAGAGTAGCGAGTGCACCCAATGCACAGGGCCTATTTTCTTCCGGCAAGAATGGCGACGACCGTCCTGCCACGGCGGAACTGGGTAAAGAGCCACTAGCACAAAATGCCAGTACAAGTATGCTGGCGCTGGTAGATTCAAAAAATGGAAATCTTAGCATACCCGGACAGGACGGGCTCGGCGAACTTCAGCCACCAAATCGAAACATGGCTTTCAGACGGACATACAGCTCAAACTCGATCAAGGTCCGCAATGTGGAGGTCGGCCCCTCGAGTTTCGATAAGATTAAGTTGATTGGCAAGGGAGATGTAGGAAAGGTTTATCTTGTAAGAGAAAAGAAGAGCAGCAGGTTGTATGCTATGAAAGGTATGGACGCTGTTGAATTGATAATTGTTCCTACTGACAAATCATAGTATTGAGCAAGAAGGAGATGATCAAGCGAAATAAGATCAAGAGAGCTCTTGCTGAGCAAGAGATTCTTGCTACCAGTAATCACCCATTTATCGTCACCCTTTACCATTCCTTTCAATCCGAGGATCATCTGTATCTATGCATGGAATATTGCAGTGGTGGAGAGTTCTTCAGAGCTTTACAAACTCGTCCTGGTAGGTGTATACCAGAAGAAGATGCCAGATTCTATGCTGCAGAAGTTACCGCGGCCCTGGAGTATCTACATCTGATGGGGTTCATTTATAGAGATCTTAAGCCTGAGAGTATGTTGGTCCCCCACTATTCACCAAGACGGAGCTAATTTTGTAGACATTCTCCTCCACCAATCCGGACACATTATGTTATCAGACTTTGATCTCTCGAAACAATCGGACCCCGGTGGAAAACCAACCATGATCGTCGGTAGAAATGGCACAAACACCAATTCATTACCAACCATCGATACCAAGTCTTGTATAGCAAATTTCAGGACAAACTCGTTTGTTGGAACCGAGGAGTATATTGCGCCCGAGGTGATCAAGGGCTGTGGCCATACAAGTGCTGTTGATTGGTGGACACTTGGAATCTTGATTTACGAAATGTTATTTGGTACCACACCTTTCAAGGGTAAAAACCGAAATGCTACTTTCGCGAATATTTTACGAGATGACGTACCATTTCCTGAACACTCTGGTAACCCCCAGACTTCAAAGTCAGTATTTATCTGTGTCTCCTGTAGGGAGAATATATTTGCTAACTCAAATTCAGTCTATGCAAATCCTTGATTCGTAAACTCCTTATCAAGGATGAGAACCGTCGTTTGGGCGCCAGAGCTGGTGCATCAGACGTTAAGGGTCACCCATTCTTTCGAACTACGCAATGGGCGCTCATTCGTCACATGAAACCACCAATGATCCCACACCAAGGAAAGGGTACTGACACTGTCAACTTCCGCCCTGTGAAAGAGAGTGAGAGTGTTGATATCAGCGGAAGTCGAGGGATGGGTATGCCTAAAGGTGTACCTCTAGACTCTGGTTTAGCAACACCAGGAGAAGCGGTTGTTGATCCGTTTGAGGAATTCAATTCAGTGACCTTGCACCACGATGGAGATGAACACCACGGACAGCACGAAGACCAACATAATGGACGTTACGATGGAAATGGACGGTAGTCCAAACCCTTACCAAATGATTGTATCGATTTCTTCGAGTTCTACCATCAGTCGGAACTTCAATCTATTTTGGAAGGCCACAATATTTTTGCTAGGCAAAGAAAGGAGATGATAGAAATGAATTTTAGAGAAGAGCTAATTTTGGTTTGATCATCTTCTAGGCAGACGAATGGCATTAGGCTGGTGTTCTAGGCAGGGATGAGGTCTGGTCTGGAGAGAAAAGCGACGACAGTGTAAATTGCAGCACGCGAGAGGCGTATTATTTTCCCCTCTCTTTTTATTTTTTTGTTCCAGTCAAACTGCCTCTTTTAAAACAACCATGGGGCACGGGATGGGACATGTGTTTTTGATTGATTGATTGCTAGCTTCTCTTTTGGCAGCATTGTACATATGGATTTTTTTTTACGGACATCTTGTGTCAAGAAGGGTTGGGGTTTTAGGGCGTTCTTTTTTTTTATTATCACTTTATTTTCTTCCCTCTTCTCTCTGTTCTCTTGAGGCGTGGTAGTGGTAGCAGTGTAGCAGGTCATTTTATGAGATTTTTTGAGACTCCTGTTCCTTTTGTGGCCTGGCCGCCTTTACTTTGTGAAATTTGTGAGGCTAGAGTTTTTGGGGGGGTTGATCGTGTGGGTTTTAGGAATGGAGAGCTTCTTCTTGAATCTTTGTGGTGTGCTTCACCAGCTTGGGGTTGTGAGTGTAGATTGACAGACAGGTGTGTGTATTGTGAGTCTATTCTTTAAAGTGATAAGTGCTTGGAGGTAATTAATGTTGTCTGATTCCTTGGAGGGGGTTCATTGTACCAAGCGAGGTGTGGAGACTCTCTTCCTTACCTTACTGTTATGAGACCAAATATGTAGAGTGCAGGAATTCTGTTGTGCTGGATCCACCATATCACCTGATGTGGAATCCACTTATTCATTATTGTATTATTATTTGTACAGCGTCCGTATTGAGATACGGCTCCACCTCTCATTTACCCCTTTCTTTCTCATCTTGCCCTTTTTCCTTCCCTTATAAATACTCTGTACAATAGCTTCTCAAACAATCAATCAATTCTTCATGACCTTCAGTACACCACACTCTTGAGCCCAACAAATTCGATACATAATGAAGATTTGATGTTGATGATAGATAAACCAATTTGTAAATGAAGGATAGAGGGGGTGAATGTTTTGTTATTTGGGTCTGTGAGGTAATTGGTGTGTTGGTCTGGTAAGAGGTGAATTTTTGCTAGTTGATTTTTGCAGCAAGGCAAGGTTGGGACGTCGTATTTGGGAATGTTGGAGATACTGTTGTTAATTTATACGCTTGCTTGCTTGTTTGCTTTTGTTGGGATGGTTTTTGCTGGATTGCGGGCCTTGTATTTGGGTAGAGGGTACGAGTGTGGTTGGGTTGATTGGCTGGGTCACCAGGTGGATTAAGCGAGGGGGCTTGGTGGGAAGATGTATGTTAGAATTTAAATGATTACTCTAAATTAATGATACCGCAGACTGGCCACTACTGAAGGCCAGCTGGAAGAAATAGGGCCAGCGGTTAAAAAATAATAGATTTAATTTTGAAAATACAATGATCAATTACAGCCCTTGCTAGATCCCACTTGAAGACGAGTAACCCAAGACTTAAGCTTTTACAGTTCCAAATCACAGAAACTATCCTCCAAAACTGCCACAAATTTCTCAGGAGTTCTTATCCCAACAACTAACAAACGCATCGTCACCAAACGCCCCATCCGCCGCACAACATCCACTCCGATCATTCTCCATATCATCAAAATACCTAATATCATCATCATCTCAGTCATCCACATACGGACAATCAAAATCACAACCCTCAAAAGGAGGCAGTATAGGTCTCCACAGCCCCAGTTTCCTCGCTTCCGATGTAGGATCACAAGTCAGCGAATGAGCCTCTAGTACACAATTCTCACTTTCCTTTGCAACCTTGGAGAGCCAATCGTTTTTGATGGCCGGATGGAGTCGTTGCAAGTATAAAGCACATAGCTTGGGCAGATGGAGAACATCTGCTACACAGTACTCGATGGTTTTTTCTGATATTGGGCGTATGGAAAATACCCCGTATGGCATGAAAGCTTGGATCTTGTTCTTTCTTCGGATCCAGCGTTCCCTTTTCGTGAATCTGAGCTTTAGGTCGTATCGAACACATGTATTCAAACCTCGGACGTACGTCTTGTCGCCGGTTCGAGATGCGTTCTCGAGGAGTGGAATCGGTGATGCCCGCGAGATCGACTCCGTAAAGGGAGAACAACGCATCGGCGTCCATTCGGATGTCCCAGAAGTATTTCGGGATTTGGGGGTCTTCTAGGATTGAGTTGAGGGATTTTCCACTAGGTGTTTAGATTTCAAAGGCGGGATTTCTGAGAGTATCGATGTCGATGAGTTTCACTAGCTTCTGGGGGTGGATGGGGATGGTGATGAGTGAGATGGTGCCATGTCTACAGAGATTGTGCCCTTCCATGTCGATGTAGAGCTCGCTGGCAGGAGTTATTAAGGAAGTTGCTGAGATGTTCCAAAGATGTGATGAGCTTCGAGTTTGGACTTGACAATGAGCATGAGGTAACCATAGTTATTCGTTCACTGAAGAGTCTTTGCTGTTGATCAGAGGTTCAAGTAATCGGCTCTTGGAAATATAGATTCGTTGAAATAAAATGTGTCTCCAACTAGTTACAAAGTGGTTTGCTGTTTGAAGTACAATCAGAAATGTTGGAGTGATGTTAGATTATGTATAGTTGGGTAACGGGTAACTGTGTGCCTGTTGTTGGGAAGCAAACGCGCATTTCATCATAGGTCGGTCCGAAGTTGCGGTCAAATAAATGATCCGTAAACTTGATCAAGGCTTTATATTACCCTATGGAAAGTCCTACCTAATAGTTAGTGCGCCTTGTCATCTGCGCTATTGCTTGAGGTCAGCGGAAGTAAGTGAGCTAGGCAAGTAAGTGAACCCGTCTAGCTTAGGGGTTATTAATAGTAGTTAGTTTTTAAGCTATAAACCTCTATATAGGCCTAAAAAAAGCCCTTAATTAGCTCTATAATATAATGACTAAAGAGCCAAATACGACCGTATCGTATTAAGATATTATTAATAATAAAGATAAGTACGTACCTAGGGAAGGTACTTTTATATATAAAAAGCCGTATTTATACTATACCCTTATATACCCTATAGAAATTAAGGTAAGGTAGGAATACTAAAACACGTCTATATCGTCTATAAATCGTATCTGAAAATACATACTACCTTAGTATATAATAGTACTTAATTATACCTATAAATCTATCTTATTTATATACCTAGCGGGTTTATTTGCTTACCTAGTTCACTTGCTTCCGCTAATCTTAAGCGATAGCGCAGATGGGAAGACGTACTAACTATTATAGCATTTCTCATAAGTTCTGCCTTGATAAAAGAGATGCCAAAGACTTTGGGATTTAATTCATATTTTTGCGATTCATTTAAATAGTTTAAAGAGAGGGTGGTTGTAGGGTGCACAAGCGTGAAATATGCGACCGTAAAGGCGACATGGAGAGGCACTTAAGACCACTCCGATTGTTCATTCTCCCAGCTACACCTTCCCCAATCACCCTCCAATAGAATAGTCATACTTGAACCAAGGATGGTCCATTAGAACCTTCGCCGATTCCCGTTTCTCTGGATCGACGGTCATAAGTGCCCGTACAAACTCAATAAACTTGTTCCTCTCGTTATCAGGCATGTCCTTGAATCTTTGCTCCAGTCCAACAGAGCGTGTCAACCTCTTTTCACTGATATTTCCATCTTCGTCAAAAACTGGCTTGACGATTTCCCGGTTTCCTTTATCCAGCAGGCTTTTTGGGAATGGCTCTAGTAAAGTTGCAATCTCCTCAAGATGTTGATGTGTGCTGTATTTCCCCTCAGGCGATTCTCCGGAAAATGTCTGCTGAGCATATATCATCTCCGGTACCAGCGCTCCCAGGTTCCAGATATCTACCGCGGGACCCCATGGTGCCTCAAGTAATACTTCTGGAGATCGAAGGAGTACCGGCTGGATATGTTCCGTTAGGTGTCTATCCACCCAGCTCGCTACACCCCAGTCTCCCAGTGCAACATGGACATTCATGAGATTGAAATTTTCCGGGAAGTAAACATCCCTCAAGCTCTGGGTTGCTACAACATTCGAACCAGCTGCGGATTCCTGAGTGTCGGGATTTGAGACCGGCTCGCTTGTTTCCAGATATCTCTCGATTACTGATTCATCCGGGATTTTCATCATTATGTTCCTCGGTTGGATATCTGCCGAGTATGGATATCAGTATCATTGCAATCTGAAAATAGTCTAGGAGAAATACCTGTGTGAATAACACCACATGAGTGCGCATAGTCCAAGGCCGCCAAGAGCTGCCACGAGTAGAGATGGACCAATGGATGGGGAATTTGACGATTGTCAAACCAATTTGCAAAAGTGGAAAGTGTTTCGCCCATGACTTTCATGATAAGACAAACGTGGGAACCATTTGGTCCCTCGTGTCGAAAGGAATCGTGGAGGGTAGAAATATATGGATAACCTTCATGCTCAGGATTCTTCTCCGTGAGATGTTGCATAATTTCTAGCTCAAAAACATCTGTACCAGCACCATAACACTCAGCACTCAGAACCTTCATAGCCCAAAGCTTCTGAGCCCTATTGTTGTGGTTAGCAAGTACGGTGTTGTGAGTGAGGGGGCTACATAGGCACATACTCTTGATTCTTCACCAGCCATACCGTTGAGTATCTTCCGTATCCTAGCTTTCGAAGCACCTTATACTTGGAATTATATATCTCACCCAGACGTACTGGATGGAACCCACCCTTGTGGTATCGAATCTCGCCCTCCTCAAAGTTCCTGTCGTTGAGGAGTTTCTTTGGAGCAGAGTGAGGATCGGGCGAGGTAGACATGGCTCTCTGAGGGGACAAATAAAATTTAGCCTTGAAACTGAAGGGCGTATATCGTCGTCTCAAAACTAGTATGAGTTGAGAAATCATTCAGCTGCATATTTCTCTTCTTGTTGGACTTGCAGAGCTTAGCTTGAGTTGGTTGGTGTGGGCTGTGCTAGCAAGGCATGTAGATTTTGCCTTGGCATACCAAGGGTGCTGGCGTCTCCCGCCACACTCCCTTCCAGCGCCTATTTTTCGTTATCTGTCACTACTGGAAGTAACTGGTGAATCAAAACCACCAATCTGCTCAATACGGATTTTGTAAGGTCATCGGAGGATTCGGATTATATGGGTCTGTATAAGCCGATGTGACGTGCCCCTCCAAGGCGCTTACGGTCCTATCATCCCCTGCGGTAAAGATATACACAGAACCCATCGATTGCCGAGCTTTGTCCGAAAATGCTTGCAGTTTTGCAAAACAGATACTGTACTCGAGTACGTAGAAGATGCAAAGGCTGTTGGTGTTTGACCCTTTTTGTAGCAGACTAGCGAATTATGAACTAGTTCCAATTTTCCATGAGACCGTCCCGGCAGGCGCAAGACGCGGTTGGCCAAACTCGAAATAATTCAGCGGACCCATTTTGTGAGACAGGCTTTCTTCATTCGATGCTAACTTTGTTAAAGGGACCAGCAAGCGCCCCGAGGACAATTCCTGGGTCAAGAATCTATTGCTGGGATCTCTGTATGCCTGGTATCTATCTTCAACATGTTGGAAATGGCCAAAGCGAGATAGCATCCATGTAGAAAGCGAAGCAACACTTCGAATCCGTATTAGTATTATGGAGAATACCAACTCGAGACCAACAATTCAGATCTCTACATGGACTCAGAAGAGGTTCAAAAATCTATGAATGAACAGCTGTTTTTCCTTCTTGAAATCACTCCTCAAGCATCAGCAGTTCCCTCTTATTCCATTCCATTTTCACTCCTCTTAGATTCAGTTTCCACTTCTTTCTATTCTTGTCAGCCCCACTTATATATCCATTCGTATTTTGAAATCCCAGAATGGCACCAGAAGCAGGATCAAGCAAAATCGACGTCACAATTGCCCAAAAGAGCACACGAACCCCCTCTCTTGAATTGGAGATCAACAGACATGTTGAAAACGGCAGACTTGGAAGACGAGCGGTTGACGCTGCCTTCATCAAACCAGTTCCGCATGTGTACATTTCTCTGTAGCTCATCTCAAGATTGTGGCTGATAAGATAGTAGAGTTTCCGGAGACACCTGGCACACCACTCAAGGCGATCCAAGAGAACACATTACTGTCGAGTTTTCGAAAGACGGAAAACACGTTACTACCCACCATGTCTATAGAATCAGTTGAGAAAAGTCTCAGCTGTCTATATGCTATATGGTTTCACTGAGAAATACCTCAGGTGCGTTGCCTTCAGGAGTTTGACTTCATTGCCCAATCGCTAACAAGAACTTCTAGTTTTAACCATGTGTTTTTTTGGTTATAAGTCATACGTCAGTCATCATTTCGATGTGTAGAATGCTTGTTAGGCATAAGAAGTGGGTTGGATTTTAGTTTCAGAAAGTATCTCAGGTAGACTTTATCGCAGTCAGAATCCAAACCATTTATCAATATAAGACACATGCTTTGACTCTGGCTTGGAACATTGTTGGCGAGTATAAATAGCCTCTTCCCCCGGGCCAGATCAGACGGTTTCTTTGGTGACGCTTGCGCGTTTGGAAAAATAAATACAACAGCCAGAAATTCAGTTGTATCTGCGATTTGTTCTAACTCCTGAGATATGCAGCCAATCTTGGTAGCTAAGAGGTTGGGATCGGCTGAACGAGTCAACTCGCTAGAATTCAGGGGTTGCGCAACAAGAAACAATAATAGCTATATCTGTAGATAAAGAGACCTGTATATGCGGACAAAGACATCCTTCTCTAGAAGAGGACTTCCCATAATCAGGTTGCGAGGAACAATAGTTCTAATCTAGTTTCGCGTAATTTTATTCCCAAACCAGACAGACATTCTTAAGAAATATGCATAAGAGCCCTCCCTTTTAATCCAAACACAGTGTTTTCTTACCGGCTCAAAATCAAAATCAGACCTAGAAATAATTGCGCGAAGCTCTAAAAGTTGAACTGCCTTTTCGTATTATTTTTCTAGTTAAGTTTTTGGGGTATATGATCAAATATCTACACTGTACGTGTGCAACTTGGAGAGTTTATAAATACGCTTAACCAATCTTATTACGGCGTCCTGGTACGGAATCCTCAAAGTACCCTTAGACTAATAACGAGATAATCTTAAATTATAAATCGTAAATTATAAAAGGTACATACCTACTTACTAGTACTATTATGCCTGTACCCCTACACCCTCGCCTTACTTAAGATTAGAGATCTTGATTTTATATGCGAGTTTACTATTCTTACTTACCCTTAGTACGTACTACTATATCCTTACTGTTACTATACCCTTATCATTGTATGCTTACTATCGTATATTTACTGTTCTATCCTTACTATTTATCCCTTCCGAATTGAATAGTGCTAGGTGTAAGCTAGGCATAAAGTAGATAGAGGTAAATACAATAATTAAGACAAAGTAAGGCTTAAATGCTTCGAATTGCTGCCTGGTTAGCTAAACGACTTTAATATATATAGAAAATATCAATAAAGTAGACACTTCAACTCTACTATCCTAGCTGTCGTATTCTCCCTATGGTAATTCTATTGTTATATATAGTTTTTACACTTGTATATTGTTCAGGAGAGAGAGAGAGAGAGAGAGAGAAAGAGGAGCAGAAGGGGGGAGATATCTTGGTCCCGCTTCTCGCTTATTTCTAACCCCAATATTACCTCCCTAAAAAGACGAAGCTAGCACAGTTGTCGCGCTAGCGACTATTTACTGTTGGTCCTCGCTCTTTAACCAGCTTTCACTTCCCTTGCGGCAGTAAAACTTTAAGACATCCAGGCTTTTTCTATAACGTTGTATATGTATATTTCGCTTTTTGAGTTTGCGATTTCCTGTTTAACAGGTCGGGCCGGTCGGAATAATGTTTAGGAACGCTAAGGGCCTTGGCCCGACTTGCTCCGTACTAGTTAACTTATATATTGGTTGAGAATTAAGACTTGAAGTGGTTATCTCTAACCTAAAAATCGACAGAGAACATAACACCAATAATAGCGAGCATGCGACTGCTAGGAGGATACAACGGAGACTGCTAGGGTGCCCAGGTAGGGGCAGGTATTTGGTATGTGCAAGGAATTTAAGGGGACACGGAAAGAGGGTGCGAAAAGGGGGAATAGAATGGCATACCTGTAGTCTAGAGTACTTCCGCTATAAATCAAACTAACACTGTTTCCCCCCAAAATCGAAGTGTTCCTGTACTAATATGCTATCATTGGCCCGCAGATCGTCGTTTGAGAAGGTCTTTAGGTCAAATACATACACTGCTTGAAAGATTATATCGTCGTGTACTGGTCTCCCGTCATATTCACCAGATCATTACAAATTTCAAATGAACCACCGCAAATCTCATCTCCATCCCCGTTAAAGCGTATGAACAGCGAGAAAAGGGGGCATGGACGCAAAATATCTGTCTAGCAACAGGGTATCATATATCCAGCTTAATTACCTAAAAGATATCAACAATCCTTCACGCTATCAACTTCCATCCTTCACAAGCCCTTACGACCTGTTCCCCACCATATATATATATATATATATCACCGTCACTCATCGTTTTATCCATGCACCTCCACTTTTTTATCAAATTCATTCATTCATAAATCCATGAGAGCATCAAAAAAGGGAACCATGAAAAGGGATATATAAAAATGCGATAGAAGAGTAACGATAAACAAAAATGAGCAAAAATGACGGAACAGAACCAAAGAAAATTGCATATGTCGCTCTTTTGCGTAGCAGAAACAAAAAAAAACAAGACTCCATGATGCATGCTTTTTACCCCTCGTTTATGCAATAATGAGCTGGTGAAAAAGAATGTTAGTATGGCTTCTAGTAAGCGAATATGACAAGGGAAACATACCTCAATAAGCTTGTCTGTGAGAATGGTACACTGCCTCTCATTCTCATTCCGAACATGAAACGTCGTTGAGCGCCAAAGCCCACCGAATCCAATTCCTTCAAGGACATCTTCCAACATTTCAGAAGTATCTACGGCGCCCGAGAACTTTGGGTTTGATGTAATAGTACGGAGTAAATCATGAGCGGACTCGAGTGTTGCCGCATTCTGGCAGGAAATGAGTAGATTGTCGAGCATATTGATGATAGGAGAACACCTTCGAGAATTAGTTTGGAAAACGCATGTGCACGAGTAAATACTTACAGATGTAAAGCGACAGTTGGCCTTTGGAGTGCGACTTGGTTGAGCCATAGTAGACAACGATATTGCACCGAGTCTTCCAAGAACGTGAAATCAATTAGACCAATGGCAACATTCAACAACAATTCCTTGTCCTTGATCTTTTCCATATCGATTAGGCGCATGATATCCCCGGGTGTGACATAATCACCAACGGGATTCTCCGCACTGAACAAGAAGGATTTATTTGTATCTGACCTGGATGGGCTGAGTGATCGTGCTATCAATGTTCCGAGATACGGGATGCCAGAGAGATCATCTGGAAATCTCGTGCCGTGCGGTGTGCTGACACTAGTGATTTCCAATAATGTCGATAGAACTCGTATTGAAGTATTCTTGGTGACGTTATCAGCCAGACCTTTAACCAGCGTAGCAACAACGGCAAAGTGAAAACTTTCCATACTAAAATGTATACCATACATTTCGTCGAGCTGCGTTGCCGCTTCTTCAAGAGGAACACGGCCTTGCAATAACGTGAAAACCATTCTACCATCTTCAAAATCTCCAGAAGTAGCAATGTTGCCAACAACAGCTTCCAAAAATGAGGCAGTACAGTTGTATAAAGGTAGAGGAACTAGCCTGACGAGTGAGAGGGCAAGCCAGAACAATTGAACGCCATAGCGAGAGGCAGTTGGAAGTTTTTCCATCATCTTCGTCAGAGAAGACACAATAGCAATTAGCATCTCGCTGTCACCTTCTTCCATATAACGGCCGATGCTACTTCTGAGTGCAACAAGGACCTGATAAAGGAGATCGTCATCAACATCTTCTCGGGCCAAGCAACCCATAACCGTGAATGCTCGAGGCTGAATAGCAGGATTGCTCTGGAATGCAGTGCTAGCAACGAGACTCATCCACCTGGAACGCCAGGCGTTCGAAACATCAATGGAAGGCGCAGCCACCGTAGTCACTTCCGAAAGCAGATTAGCTAGAGATTCGGTCGCGTTCAAAGCCGCGATACCGGTGTCTTGTATGGAGCTTGTGCTCATATTTTCTCGAGATGGAAGATTGAACAATGAGCCGCTTTGAGGCTCCGAAAGCGTTAGAAGCAGAGCTTTCAGTCTAGCGAGTTTGCTTTCATCGAGAGGAAAAGATGTACACATAGCATGTATAGTATTTATTAATAAGCGATGCACCATAAGTCTTGTTTCGGTCGTCCCAGTATTGGCAAGCATGGTGACAAGGTGGGAAAGCTCAGGGAGGTAGATTTGTGACTGCACCCCACTATCGAACGAAGTAGAAAGACAAAGACGAAGTAGCACACATATCTCGCCCCATACTGTGTTGTCCGGTAGCTGTCAAGTAGGGCGCAGCGATGTTCTATTGAGTGCTTTTCGGAGCCGCGAAAGGAGTCTTCCACGTATTGTGATCGTTCCAAGAGAAGCAATGATGGATCCAAGGATCTCAGTCCGCTCATCTTCAATTCCGTAGCCCAGAGCCGCCTTGATGACTTCTTCCAAGAAGACTTCGGTATAAATCTCATCCCGGCAGATAATAGGCCATACCCGGTGCTCCAAAGTTGTACTGAGAGTGACATCAGATATAGCTACTTCTATGAGCTTCCGAAAAATTGTTGCAACTTTCTCCCTGGCTTTGTCGCTGTCAATATCTGTGGGCATTAAACTCGTCCGCAAACTTGGTAGCCAGGGCGCCATGTATGCAAGACTCAGTGGTCGTTGCGAAAATGGAAAACTCTCCCATCCCACGAAAAACTCGTTGAGAAAGTCCACCGTGAGTTGAGGCTCAGACCGCGCTAGTTGCTGACTGATATCAATGATAAACTGGGACGGATTAAGCGGAACGCAAAGTTCTATGGGAGGTTAGTAAGTAAAAAAATGCAAGGAGAAAAGCACAAACCATTTGTACTCATGAACTTGGCGTCAGCGGCGAATTTGAATGCACGGCAAAGTGCGCACAGCAAGTTATACGAAGCAAGCCGAAGAATTTGATCAGAGCTGGCCATGTTTGTGAGAGCAATGTTCAGCAGAGTTCCTGGTACATCTTGAGGCCTAACGAGTCTTTCAAAGGATTTGAGAGTCCTCAGCTCTTTTCCATATTTGGATTTGGCTCCCCTGATTGCTTGAAGAACATCCGGCTTCCTTGGACTTGTAAAGTACATTACAATCTTTCCGTTTTCCGTTCTGAGACCAAAGGCAGAGTCGTCTTCTGTCTGTATGGATGTAGGAGCTTCATCCACCTCAGAGAGACGAAAGATGTCGTTGACAGTAGCGTGAAGTCTCAGCCCTGGCACAACTTCTTGCTTCTTCGCAGTAGTGACCTGCACAAATTGACTTCCGACCTTGATCACGACTTCCACCTTCCCCTTCGTTTTGGACAGCCTTGTAATCGGCTGGAAAACGTATCGAGTATCGGTAACCACGCTGATGGTCTCTTTTGGTAAATGGAGTTGGCTCAGATGAAAATGAGCTTGGAGATCCTGGAGACTACCAATAAGGTGATAATCAACATTTTTAGGATGGAATGCACTAATTTCGCTCTTGGCAGCAAGGCGCAAAATACGCCGGAAACATTTTCTAAGAGGCAAATAAGGTTGGCGTTCTGAAGGTGGGAGAGGGCCACTTACCTAAATGCACTGTTCATATTGTACACGAAGACTCTTGAAAGCTGTTTCGAAAGTTCGGTTGGCGTTAACAGGTCTAACTGCCGAAACAAGGCATCTTGTGGCTCATTCTGCCCATTATAGCAGGTTGCATCAACTAGTATACCAAAAGGACGATGCCACATACGACTGGCAATCTTTAGATACCCGAACAATAACAGTTCGTAGTCGACAGCTTCCGTATCGATATTTCTCAAGATGACGCAAATCATCGGCAATCCGTCCTAAACTATGATTAGTCAAGCTTCCAAACCATTGAGGACAGCACAAACCTTGCTTTCGCCCCCATCATAAACAGCGCGAGTTGAGACCAATGATTCGGTGTTCCTGCCCGCGTTTCGAAGCATGAAATGCTGAAATCGAGAATAGGATGGCGGGGTATTAAGGGAGATCATCGGTCGGTTCCATGAGACATCCATAGGCGGAGGACCAAGGTTGTTAATAAGCTTTCGAAGTGAGTCCAATATTGGAAGAGATTCTCTGCCGAAGTCGAGCATCGGCACAGCAGATTTCCTCTCTCCAACCACTATCTTTTGACGAACATGATCCCAATGGTCGTAGAGAAACCTGTGGAGTGCAACACAAGATCCGAAGTCAAAGGATTCGGAGTCGATGGACGGCTCGTTCATGGTAGGAGCAACCTTTGTCTGTTTAGCAGTCAATCCAAAGAGAAAGATAAATAGGTAGCACTAACAGAGATTTCTCGCAGGAATGTAGTGACACGGTAGATATTCTGGGTGAGGAAGTCGTTCAGTGGAAACATGTATGGCTCTTTAGCACCAAATAGAACGTTGTTTGCAAGATTCTGCACCACTTTGGCGATAAGCAACAGCCCGCGACGCATTTCTTTGGAGGGCGAAGAGGTAATAAGGCCCTCGACATCTGGGGCAACAATAGCGGGGCAGAAGAAGCGCAGAAATATGAAGGCCCCAACAGCAGTAAACTTGGCTTCTGGAAATCGCTTCATGACAGCTGTGGATATCTATAATAAAGTCAGAAGTGCAGATTTGGAGAGTGCTTTACGTTGGAGACTCACTATGCTGCAAATCATTCTAAAAGAAACCGGTATATGGGCAGCAGAGTTACAGATATCATCTATGAAGACTTTGGTAACTACTCGGAGTTGCAATGCATTCTTTTGGAGTTCTTCAGGAGAAGTGGTACGGGCTGGGTCAAGTTCTAAATCCAAATCTTTCGAAGTGAGAACAAGGCGCTCGAGGACCTTTTGCAATGTAGCTTTTAGGTAAGACGCGCCCTTCCATTTAGCATAGACTGAAAGCATCTTGGTCGCGACACAATTCCGCCTAAGAAGTTCAGCTTCGTTTTCTGCAATATGTTAGTCGAAAAGTATTCTTGGAAGCATTGTAGGCACATACCAGTTTGCTCAACCTCGTGCTCAATGAGTCCTTCGAGAAGTGTAAAGCCTAAGCCTCGTGAGTCAAATATGTTAAGCAAAGAAATTGTCATCTCATCAACTTCCGTGCTTGGACATGCATCGCAAAGAGCTATGGTTAAGCCCATATTTTTCAATAGAAGCTGGGGGAGTCAGCGTAAATTCACAAGTATTTCCAGAGAAGACTTACTTCAATTAGCTCGTCATATCTCTCGTTCACGGCGGTATCTGATAAGTTATTGAATTCAGCGCCCTGAACCAATATGTTGCAAAGAACCTTGACAAAAGCCGTTCTTATGTCGAGATCCTCGTGGTAGCCAATTCCAAGGGAATGTTTGAGTCCTACATCAATATTTGCGCTAAGAAGGTTTGAGAGAGCAGTAATGGCAAGCCCTGGGGAATTAGGGTCTCCAATGGCACCTTGTGGGGCGCGCAGTTCGTGCCTTCTTATATCGTTCGACTCGTAGTTTAGCAGGGACAAAAATCTGTTGAAATACGTGTGAAACATTTGTGATTTCAGGTCGCTTGTATCGGCGTCGGTTTGACCCTCCGCTGGCTGTAAAGGAAGGCGGTATGTCAGATCAGCCAGAGCTTTCAAACATGCTCGATCAAGATCTCTATGGAGCTTGAGAATCTCGTCGATGCGGCTGCCGCTGGTAGCGCTAGAAGCACTGACAGTATCTTTTGGTGTGTCTGGACGAGCAATCCAGCTAAATATGACTTCCAGAAGCTGATTTCTGATGCGTACATCGTGCCTAAGATTGAGCAGGTCCTTCTTTTGTGTGACAATCTCACATAATTGGCAGATCTTGATCTTAACTCGAAGTACACTCGCGCCTTCTGTCATCTCATCCAAGAACTTGGCGAAGTTGAGGGTCAAGGCACCAACATCGATGGAAATATTTGTTCCAGCCTCAGCTGGTCCCCCCAATTTCTCAACGATGCTTCTCAGAAGCGCCGATGCTTGTTCACCGAAGATGACACGCGATTCGATGGAAAGCGATGTGTTGGCCCTCGAACTGTCAAAAAGAACCCCTAGTTCTGCTTCCAGATTCTCGAATAAGGGCAAGTATAAAGAGGAGGCAAGTTCGCTTGAAAGCGCTTCTCTCATGGCCTCCCTTATTCTGACATTGTGGCTAGCTAGCAACTGTACGCTCTGCTTCAAGTACTTTGTCAAAGGTGCTTCTTCAAAGCTATCTGGCAGGGTTTGATCGATCCATGTAAGGCCGGCAAGGTTCTGTTCTTCTGAAGGTAGAGATTGCCCTGAAATACAAGTACCCCCAAGAGAGGCCAGAAATCCAGAATAGTTGCGCCATTCTACAAGAGCCCGTTCGTCCCTACTATCCGTGGAACGATTGAGGAGATGGTCCATCTTAGAGATTTTGAGCCAGGAGTGGAAGACGGTTTCCCAGGCAGCTAAAATTCCCGCTGTTGGACAAGTCATCTGCCGAAGAAACCCTCGGATACGCTTTTGAAAGGCTACCAATCCAGTAAAACGAAAGTCTTTTGAAGAAATTCGGACGTAGACATCGATGTTTCGCATGGGTGTCATTGATGCCTTCGGTCCAGACACTGCATCATCCACGATTCGAGCCTCTTCACAATACAGCCATATACATTTAGTAACCAATTGACAAGTCCCGATATCTGTCGAACATAAAGATACTAGGAATGCAGTCTCCATCATTGAGGTTGCAGCAGAACGTTCTGGTATTTCCTCATCCAGATCGGCCAATACCTGGCAAGAAAGTGTCAGTATGCCGAATTAATCCTTCATATCAAAATACGGTCGATTCGCTCTGAACCTCTTGCTGCAAGTACTTACTTTGTATTTCTTCACGATGGATAGACGTGACTCCAAGTAATCGCGAACAAAACAGAGTGAAGCAGCGCGACTGCTAGTCATCGTTTTGATCTTTTCAGCCACTGCCAGGAGAACATTGGATCTATCAAATCGGTGTTAGCCTACCACACGCGATAAAAAGAGTACGTAAGAGCCAGGCAGTAGTAAATGATGGTGGCTGAAATGGGTTGCGGGGATGCGGACCAAGCATGCTAGGCGGGCTTTTGTACAAAATAATAGAGAATAATACTGTCAAGCTCTACCGTAGCTTCATATATTCGATGCTCGATTATGGTTGTGGGACGGTCAAGGATCAAACACGCCAGGAAGAGAATGAGGCTTACGTTGATACCCAGAAGTGGTGCTTTAGGATAGCCAAGTCCATGGGCTCGCCTCTGGGGCCCATATTTGGAGTGGCAAAGGAGCTTTCTGTACCCCGTTGCAACAGCTTCCGGGCCACTGTGCTTGTCATTCGCACAGTTACATCATTATCTGATACAAGATACACTGTAAACCAGGTAAATGAGGCCTCGAGGAAAGAAACCATCTCCTTAGGTGCTTTTGGAGCGCCGAGAAAGAGAGTAAGGGGCGAGGCATCCAAAAATAGAAGGATATGATATATCATATCAGACGAGATAGAACTGTGTGAGTAATGCTCTGTGGGATAGGAATCCCGGGGTTTGAGATATGAAGTCTTTAAGAGTTAGTTTGACTTCACAAAATGAGAAGCTTACATACCTTGAGCTGATTGCGAACGAAATCAGCGATTCTTGCAAACAAAGGCAAATACTCATCTGCATTCGACTGCCGAGCAAAATGTGAGCACGAAGAGACTAGGGTTATCTTAAAATTTAGAGGTGAGGTTGGGGCAAGACAGACAGGCGTCAGACTCGCAACACATTGCTCAAAATTGAGATGTGTTAGACTAACGAAGACAGCTGTCATTAGAGAAGTGTCGATATATGAGGAGTCGGTACTGCCAGACTGTTTTCTAAACACGGCCTCCCGGACTTCTTCTTGGACATCGAGAGCATAGCTGAGAATAGCCGCATCACTATCCAGACTAAAATGTCTTGCAACTCTCAGAACCAAGGTCAAACAGTAAATAGCGGTCTCATTCCTGTTTTTCAAAGACTTCCGGAGCATCTCCAAGAACGTGACCTTTTTGGATATGCTGCTGCTCTTTACATCACGCATATTGCTTGCTACTTCGAATACATCGGGCAGTAGTAAGATTAGGGAAGTCTGGAAGGGTAGCAACAGTCCCTTACGCCGGCCCCCGTCGATCATTGTGTTCGTCATATCAAACAGCGTTTCGGCCCCTACGCATCTTCAAATTAGTAACCTTTAGCCATCCTTGAAGCCACCAAGATACGTTGTTATGATTTTGGTTAAACAGGCGCCAGATACAATCTATATCATATGGTAGGGCAATAGTATATCAAAAGCTGTTTCGCTTCTCTTCAGATATCCAAGGGAGGCGATCTGAGCTCAAAACCATGAAAAAGTGTGACATACCGGCATCTAATCGTTTTTGCTTCGTGTGCAGCGCAATAAACTCGTGAGGAAATCTTTCCAACCATCTAGTGATCATCTGGGGTATTATTATTGCGACGGTCGTTTGGAATAACTTTCGCAAGTGCAAAAAGGTGCCGCATAGCTCCTGTATGATAATGCTGAGTTTTCTAGAATCCACCCAGAAACAAGAGATGAATCGAATGATAATCAGAGCGCTTCTATCGTCTTCGCCTTGAAGATTTGCTTGCACTCCACCATTGACAGCAGAATGCGCCGCATGTTGTAAAGATTTCCTAACGTATTCTAGAGCTCGAGGCCAATTGGAGAAGGATAAGTATTCCAAAATGGTTCTAACGTAGGCGTCGATCGAGTCGGCTTTGTTCGAGATTAACTTGGAAACTTCCGTGCCGTTTCGTTCACCAGCAAACTCATTCAATTCAGGACCGAAGATGTCCCAATTGCTGAAGGATTTGAATGAATCGTCCAGTATGTCTGAGCTTGGAAGAACATAGGTCTCCGAAACTGGGTTTGAAAAGACCTTGACAACTTCGAATAACCTTCCCACAAGATCATCCTTCAATGGTTCTGGCGGCTGGTCCCGTACCTGAATATTATTTCGGGATGCTCTCCTCCTTTGATCGTATCCGGGGAGGGGGTGACTTGAGCTGCTTCCCGCATCTGAATTCTCTTGATCGTCATCCGAATCGTCTTCATCTGAAGGCCTGTTCACGGCGGACCAATGCGTCGTGCAGCATTCTGCCAACAGTCCCAGCACGTATAGTTCTGAGTAAAGAACATGAATCGGGTGGGATTGCAATCCTCTGTACGGCCTGGCGAGCTCCTCGAGAAGCTGGACGAGCGTTTCTACCACCACTGCTATGCTGGTTGAACTAACACCTATCAAAGTCGAGCGGGAAAGTGCAACCACGTCGTCGCTGGCGAAGCCATAGGAAGCGGAACCGGTTCGATGAGGAAGCTAAGAAAGAGACATGGCATCAGCAAGAAAAGAAGATGGCGTTGCGGATTCGGACGGGCCATTGGAGTACTTACTCTCGAGGTAAAGCGTTCGACAAGTCTCACCACCAGACTTGAGTCTCCATTCATGACTGTGAAGTGTAGCTAGCTATGCGAGTTGCAACCCCTTCTGCCAATCTGATGGCCGTCGTTGGGAAATATGCATGCGTTCCACCAGCGCATGCGCCGAAAAGGGTACGAAGTGGAAAGTGGAAGACGTGATGTTCTTGTGGTTGAGATGGTGGAGGGCGAAATTTGTGGTCCCGCGATTCAATGCATGGAGTGGAGGGGTGGCTCGTGGAAGGTCGGGTGGTAAGGGTAAGGTGAGCCAGGGGGTTGGTGGAGCTTGGGGGGTGAAGGTTGAAGTGTGAAGTATGTGAGTAGGCCAACTGAAGCCCAGTGTGGAGGGGATTTAGGTTCTGAGGTGCACGCAGATGAAGGGGGACCCGTACAGTACAGTAGAGAGGTCGAAGCTAAAAGGAGAGATATGAGTTCAGGGAATGTAATGTGCTAATGTACAGTATGTGCAATGCACAGTGCACAGTGCAATAAACGCTCTACTATTAGCAGTGGAGTTCTACAAATGAAATGATGGCCAGTGCCAGTGCCAATAGTGCCAGTCGAGCCAGTGTATAGGTACTTTCTTCCGCGGCTAAGACAGTAATACTGTAGTAAGCCAGCAAGCCAGCAAGTCCAAGCTCAACGAACCTTATGTGGATCGGTTTCAAGCTGAATCCAGAGCCCCCCTCGTGCAGAAAACGCCTACCGGTAGTATGTACAAGTATTTGCCATTCAAACCGGCAACCGTACAGTACCCTACCGTACTCGTCACCGCTGTATTTACAAGAGATACCGAGTACCGCGCTACCTGATGGGAAATGGGATCGTCTAGGAAATTTGTTATTGAGTTACACTCACGGAATTACGTGTCTCCAAGCAAATGAACTGCCAATGCCGTTCCACACAGCCCCTCGCGCAAAGCCAGTTGTCTGTAGCCTGAGAGGTTAATTTTGTAAGTATAGGTACAGTATGATGGATATATCAATTATTAAAGTTCCGCCCGAACTACGGGCTTCAAGATTCATTCCAATCAAGTAAACGGCAAGCAAAGAAGAAAAAGGAGATAAAAACCGCTGGAAGTGACGAGTCAGTTACAATTATCAGTCACTTCACTAACTCGCAGATAAGCGATCAGCAAAGTAAGCTTAATGTTACCGCACCCGAGCAGGGCAAGCCGCGGTTAGTGTCACGCAACGCGCCGCTATTATACAGATGAACCACGATAGTTCATGACAAAACCACCATTCAGTCTGCTTTTTGGATCTCATCGTCGGCCGCGGTAAGAATCACCACCGCCCCGATAAGAATCATTGCCTCGATAGCCGCCGCGTCCACCATTGCCATATCCTCCCCGGCCCTGTGAATAACCTGGTGGTCCTTGTCCATAAGAATTGTAACCCGGAGGTGGTGGCGGAGGAGCACTGCCAAACCCAGGAGGTGGAGGTTGCCATCCAGGTGGGAATGCAGCGGGAGGATGGTTGTTATAGCCGCCACCACCGTTATAACTATTATGGTTGTTGTTTTGGGAACCGTAAGATTGTCGGTTGTTTTGCCCACCATATCCCCCGCCATTTCCGACTCCGTTTCCGCCTCCATTTCCACGATATTGATTCGATTGCCCGGACCCGTAGTTCATCGAATTGCGGCCTCTACCATCCAATGGAACACCACCATGAGAGCGTCCAGATTTGGCAGCACGTCCCTTGGTTGCATCAATGTCCCCCTGATTTAATGCCGGAGCTTTAAATACAACTCCTCTCAACAACATAGACTTGTGATGGTGTTTAGATTTGGGCATCTCATAGTGAACACTAGAAACTTGTCAATAAAATTCAATATAAACTTGGAAGGGGTTATTCTCACGTCATAGAACGATCCTCGTCAAGACTCGGCATTTTGTCGCTAAGCGGAAAGTTCAAGGAGCCATGTGGCAAGTGGGCTTCATTCTTCTCGATTGTACCAGTCAACCCTTCACTTGACTTTGGGTTTAAGTTGAACTCCGGAGGACCCTGCTTTTTGGAATAGAAGTTGGTAGCGACATCGGCATAAAGATCTGCATGAGCTTCGGCAAACAGAAGCGCATCTCTACCAACGACATTTCGAGCTGCGACATCGGGTGGTAACAAGGGGTATTTCTTTGCCATAGCGTCGAGTAGTCGCTTAGAGTCAATGAATGGGAGAAGAGCTACACCTTGCCAGGCGAACTTCTTACCATTCAAGTCAACGACGAAATCTTCGGGATAGAAGTCGATGATCTCGCTCTCAGGATTGGTCATTAAATCATGAAAGATTTCTGGAATGGCTTGTCTTGAAGCTGCAGGAAGAACACCCATAAGTTGTTCGTAAGGCTTAAAAATGTTACCCTTGTTGAACTCGATTTTCATGTCCTTGAGATCCACGAAGTCTGCAGCAAACGGTGCATAATGATATGGATAATACCAATCCCAAGAGGGGCAGCCTTGAAAGTAGTACAAAAGAACCCATGCGAGACCTTCGACGTAGGCTCTAGCAACTTTGTGTCTAAATTCAATGTTGCTTGGATGGACGTCAAACTTTTGCGAATAGTACCTATCAGCATAGCCTTCATCCCACAAGCGAACAGTGTCAACTGGTGGCTCATCCGATGGAGTCTTGGGTGTTCCAGGTGTTCCGCGTTGAGGTGTATTGGGTGTGCTGTCCTCCTCGAGCATATCAGCTTTTCGCTTACCCAGTGCAGATGCAGGAGATTCTGGTGTCGCTGCTGAGCTGTCAGTGGCTGCATCTCCTTTGGAACCATTGAGTTGACTTTTCAAGGCTGCTGCGGCGCTCTTGTTGGCCAGGTTGGCTTGGTAAATCGCTCCTCTGTTAACTGCCATGTCATGAGTGACGGCCTGGGCATCTGCACCCATATCGAGCTGTCCTGGGGCAAAAAGTGGGAGGCCGGCTGGGGCAATGTGCTCTGGATTAACATGCCTGCCATTTGACGGCGAGTCGTTGCTCCCTCCTCGGCCACCACGACCACCTCCCCTACCTCGTTCAGCTTGAAGCTTCCGTCTGTTGGCACCAGCTTCTCTTCTGTCTTCGGTTTGCTTTCTTCTGCGAAAGATGGCGTCTTCCTGCTTAGCTAGACCTTCGAGAATAAATTGAGCTCTTTCCAAATCAACCTGGCCATCCTTTGTAAGATAACCGCCCATGAAAGGAATATTGTCACGCCAGATAGCAATCAAGGTATCGATTCCATTCTCTCGAATCTCAAGACTGGGTAAATGTGGCAAGAAATCATTTCCAACAAAAAAACACATGAAAACCCAATCATCCAACGCTCTCTCAAGATCAAATCTGAAAGGTTGAGTGGGCACATACATTTCCGCTTCCAGATACTCTCTGAGAATACCAACATGGAGCCAGATGAATGGTTTCAAAGGTGGTGCGCTATCTTTCTCGTTATGCTCACCGTCCTTGATTTTGGCTTGGCCAGTACACTCTCTGGCTTCATGGCCCGCCTGACCACACATACGACACAATCGGGGTTTTGAGTCTTGTGCGAAAACGTCTTCTCTCAAAACACGGAAATGAGGCTCGTGAGTGGCTAAACCCAACATGATCAAATCAGCATCTAAACCATATATGACATGTCTAGTATTGGGATCATGGTGAGGAGAGGATCTCTGAGATCGGATGAACTCCATGATCTTATGTTCTCCTTCACCTGGGACTGTGGAATCAGAGATGATAATCTTCATCTTAGCCCAAGCGGGATCAGTGTTGAGTTTAAGTGAAATCCAATATCGCAAACTTGCTGCCAATATATCCATAAAAGGTGTGCCAGGTGTGATCTCATTGGAGTCGAAAGCTTTCTTGACTTCTGGCTCCTCAATGCGGCCGCCTTGCGACTTTAGCATTTTGAGTAGTTCAGCCTTGTCTGCAGCCTTTTCTTGAGCCTCCTGGGCGGAACGAAATCGTCGCGAACGTTGCTGGTTCATCTTTGCACGGGGCGCAACTCCATCAATTGCGATCATCAAAAGCTTCCTTGGGCGAACCATATTTACAACGCGATCTGTGTATTTGAAAATCTCCAGCATCATCTCCTCCGAGTCTTTGGGCGCAGGTCGGTCCTCAGGATGCGAACATGGGTGGACGATACCATTCATATCGAGATATAGATTGTCGAACTCCTCGCCATTCGGATTCGGGCCTCTTGTGTCGACGGGTATCTGTATGCCATCGATCTCGCGCGGTTGTTCCTCAATGACTACATCCTGTCAACATCAATGCGACCAAATCAAAACGAGGAAGGCAAACTTACCATTGCTTACGATCTTTGGGTATTTCTGGCTCAGCCAGCGGAAGAGGGCGGGAACACCCATGGTCGCGACGTTTTGGGTGGATGGCGACAAGTCCCCCAAAAAATGTCGGATGGGAAGAGGTGGAAGAAAGAAAGTCGGCAGCCCTCGACTGCTTTGTCGCGATCAAACTTCCTGCAGTAAGCTACCAGGCTAGGCCAAAGCCACAGCAGGTGTATGCACGTTCTGCCGCTGGGAGCAGAGTCGGCCCGCTGGAAGCCGATTCAGTGCCGACCCGCCGATTGGCGAAGCTCCAGCTCCCTGCCTGGCCTCCGTGCCTCCCAAGACGCCAGCTCGCCAGGCCTCCCTATGAATTAAATTCAGAGGCCACCTGCAGCAATAACTGCTATGCTCAAGTTACCTATCTCATGATGCACCTACACCTACACCTATAAAAGCACGTCCACGTATCTGCACAGTGATCATGACCATGACCATGATGCCTATGATTTGAACTACTACTCATCCTCATGCTCATGGCCACAGCTAGGAACCCACCAGCAGAGCAATGTTCACCATCGCGAGTACCCCCGCGAAACAGAGTGTCTTTGAGACCATCTCAACTTTAGCCTCGAGACTATCAAGTTCCACATTACTTGAGGATCGACGCGCTGCCATCCTAGGACTTCGATCGTTTGCAAAGGAATACCCAGCATCTGTCGCATCAGATGCCTTACGAGGGCTAATTGCGAGTTTAAGCAAAGATGGCGAAGACGTGGATACGGTTAAGCTAGTGCTGGAAACATTGTGGATGCTATTCAATCCCAACGAAAATAGTCCCGAAGCATCAGAAGAGATTGCCCTGTGGCTCGCAGACGAATTCACACAGAGACAGGACAACATCACGCTTCTGCTTCATTTTCTGGACTCAAACGACTTTTACTCAAGGCTCTACTCCCTACAACTCCTTTCTGCCATCTTAGCCTCCCGAACGGAACGAACGGAAGAATGCATATTTATGGCGCCACTGGGAATCTCCAGACTCGTCGCTGTGTTGGATGACAGGAGGGAAGCGGTGCGAGATGAGGCTCTTTCGCTGCTGACCTACTTGACTCCCAATTCCTCGGAGATCCAGAAGTTGGTAGCTTTCGAAAATGTCTTTGAACGTATATTCAATATTATCAAACTAGAAGGTTCCATTTCTCAGGGTGGTCGTATAGTGGAGGACTGCTTGATTCTACTTGCCAATCTGCTTCGACTCAATGTATCAAACCAATCTTTCTTTCGAGAGACCAATTGTGTCGCTAAGTTGGCACAACTCCTAAGCAACGCCATTAGCGGTGAAGGCACAGAGGAAGAGGTTGCTGCATGGGCGCAGATGCAAAAGAATAGAAACACGTTCGCGCTTTTGGCAGTTCTGCGGCTGTTCCTCATCACTGGTGGAGTTGGCACGCAGGCCAATCAAGCTTCCTTTTGGCAACATGATATTCTGGCTATGGTTCTTCAGATAGCGTTCAGTCGTGCAACGGAAATGCCGATAAAGGCGGAGGTAAGGTTATCAATTTCCTTCTAAAGGAGTGGATGTTGATTTTATATTCCAGGCTCTAATCACCTGTTCGGACATAATCCGAGGCAACTCCAGACTCCAAGAGCAATTCGCCCAATTGCAAGTTACTTCTGTTCTCGATGAGCCTCCCATAGATGGAGCTGGTACTCAGCGTAATGGGGTTCCTAAAGTGTATGTGATTGATGGTTTACTAGACCTCACTTTGAGCGTCCCTTCGGTATCTGCTTTCGATTCTCGCATGGCCGCCTGTGAATGTATTAAAGCATACTTTTTCAACCATCCAGCTATCCGAAAGCATTTTCTCAAACGTGCCATCGACGGTCATCTCACTGGGGCCGATGAAACCGCGAATGTGTTGACGACGCTTCTACAACCCGTAGACGTCCATGTTGCAGGTGGTGACCCTTATCGATATTGGTTTGCAGCTGTCATACTCTTCCATTTGATTTATGAAGACGGAGAGGCAAAAAGTCTGGCGATGACCGTCGCCGAAGGTGATGCATCCAATGGCGAGGAAGTTGTGACTTGCATACAAACATTGACAGAAAATTTGATTATTGGCATTCAAAAGAGCGCCGACGAACGGGTACTGGTTGCTTACCTCATGCTCTTGTCCGGGTGGTTATTCGAGGACCCTGACGGAGTTAATGATTTCCTCGGGGAGGGCAGCAATATTCAGAGTCTGGTTCAAGCAGTGGTACGACCAGGAGCTGAGGTAATATTAGTGCCCGGCCTTTCTGCTATGCTCTTGGGTACCATCTATGAGTTCTCGACCAAGGACTCGCCTGTCCCCAGAGCAACAATACATCCTATCTTAGCATCTCGGATGGGCCGTGATCAATACATTGATCGCGTTATGAAACTGAGAAGTCACCCCCTTTTACGAGATTTCGAGGTACTTCCGCAAAAACTCAGCTCGGCGCCTCAGGGTGGGCTTCCTGAGGTGTTCTTTGACAAGACATTTGTTGAGTTCATCAAAGATAATTTCAGCCGTATGCTCCGTGCAATTGACCGAGATCCAGGAATGGAGGTCCCAGTCATTGCAAATGGGATACGAAAGGGGATATCGAGGGAAATGGTCGATTCTCTTCGGTCACAGCTTGAAGAAAAGACAAGCGCACTGGAAAAGTCACAGGAAGCTTTACTGGCTGTGGAGAGACAGCTTGGCCAGGAACAGGCAGACCATCGCCGAGCGAAGGAGACCTCAGTAGTGGAGCTTGCAAGAATAAAGCAGGTGAACGAGTCACTTCAACGACATCACGAAGAAGAGATGAGGTGATTAGATGCGTTGTGTTCATATTTTGTCAAAATTGCTAATGATTTATAGTAAACTACAAGAGGAACATAACAAGGTTATTCAGGATCATCAAAGACAACTTGAGCATGTCCAAAAGACCAGTGAAGCAAACATTGAACGCATACGAAAGCGTGCTGGGGCTGAGATTTCGGACCTCCAAAACAATATTAGCAGATTAGAAGCAGATCTTGAAAAGGTAAGCTAACCACATTATCTTATCAAAAGCTCTATCGCTGACGCTCCTAGACAAACAAAAACCACCTTCAAGATCTCAAAACTGCGCACGATGAATATAGTGCAAACCAAAGCGAGCAAGCAGGACGCTTGCAGCGTGCCGATGAGAAAGCCAAAGATGCTGAAGAACGAATCGAAGTTGCAAAGAAGAAAGTTGCAAAAGGCGAGAAGGCATTGGCTGAGAAGGAGAAGGAGAAAGAGGCGGTACAGGGAGAACTTGACGACCTACTGATGGTTTTTGGTGATCTGGAAGAAAAGGTCGAGAAGTATAAGGGGAAAGTCAAGGAACTTGGTGGGGAGGTTTCAGATGAGGACGATGATGATGAAGATGGGGATGAAGACGACGAGGATGATGACGTGGATTAACGCTTACGTGCGAATACATACATTGAAAAGAATGAGTTGCATACTGTTTTGTTGTTGTCAATTTAGCGAGTACTTATGTATAAACTGGCATTATTTCATTTCAACAATTTGAAGAACAAGTACAATCATAGCAATGCTTTTACAACTGCTGACTAATCTGCAGATTGGACTGTCGGGTTTGAATTGCAGCAGATATCGATTGCTTAGGCAAAACCAACTAGATGGCGCTCTTCTTCCAACTCTTCACCTATTGCCAACAACAAAAACAAAGAAAGTAAGAAATTGGAGCATGTTGTTATGTTTACTGATGGTATGACACGGTCGATCTTATCTGAAGCGTCGAAATACATGAGCAAGTGAATTGATATCTACCAGGTAATTAAACCCTGCGGTCGAGGTCGAGGGCGACCCACCGAGCATGATCTTTCTCAATATCTACTGGCTCTCGATATACCACTGCTTGCATTTGATTGGCTACCTCAAGATCGATAGGCCCTTCAGGGTTCTTTCGACTAGTCACAAGATAAAAGCGGGGGAGGGGGTCATATTATATCTCGCTCCTCTGCTCCTCGCTGCTATCTCTCACAACACAACAACAACAACACGACAAGAACACAGCGCATCTCATCATGACAGGCCGTTTGCGCGCCAATTGCTAATTGCAGGTTCGTTAGTTGTCGCCTCTCTTTCTTCCTCCCATTGGTGCCATTTTCTTTTTGCGCTGACGACCTGCTTCACTGACGTTGGGGTCGTCGCAGCTGATCCTCGATCGCCCTTTCCTCTTGTGGTATCTATCCATATTTAGGTACACGCGAGAGCTAGGTACTAATACAGCGGCGCCAATTCAGTCTCTGCAAATCGTCCTGTCATCTTCGCCATCCTTGTTTTCCTTACGCAGAGGTTCGATTGTTGGGGTTTGTCTTGAAAGTTGACCACACACCCTCACCTTCGTCGTAATGCCCTTAAGTCAGTCAACCCAGCACGCTCAGAAATGGGTAGACTCTCAAGACCTGGAGAGATCTGACAGCACACAGAGGTAAGCAAAGATACTTCTCATCCCTCAAACCCTTCCTTTCACCATCCAGTATAAGAATCTTGTGTACTTCGAACTTGCACCCTCAGATGTCCACAGGTGTTGAGCGACAGCTGAGTAAGACAAGACATTCACCTGTCAATCGAAATCCAAGGCTCTGTAATCACGGTCCAATCAAATTTTAATTTAAAATTTGCTGTCCACCCTTCACTTGCTTTGTCTCTGTCTCTTATCTCTCTTCCCTTCTGCAACATCTTCAGGTTAACCAGCTAATGGCTTCTTCAGCTCTCGAGTGCGATCAAGGAGTTCGCTATCAATTGATCCCTTTGTCAAAGATGAGACTCCCGCTGTAAAGAAGGCAAGACTGCGTGACCAGACACAGGACCCTGACGAACTGTCAAGCATCACTGTCAAGACAGCTACCACTCCGTCAGCCTCTGCTGAATTCGTTGTAAGTGACTTCACTCTCTCCTAATTGACCCAACCAGTACACTGGTTTGTTACAGGATCCAAGTGACTGAGTAGGCACACCTCTTGGTGTACCTTTTGGTTTGGTGGTTCATGCATGCCTACCATTTCTACACTTCTTTCCTACCTCCAAAAATATGTTCTAACGCGCTGTAGTGGGAACCATCTGAGATCCAAGTAGGCACCTACAAAGAGTGCAATAAAGTTGCTATCTTCGCCAAGTTGAACAACGCAACGAATTCAGCTGTTTCCTTTAAGATTAACCTGCAGGAAGCTGATCGTCTATCTAACATTAAGTTCGCCAAGGAGACGATGAAGTATGAACAGGTCAACTTCGCACCTGAATTCAACAGAGATTCACCAGCTGAAACTAAAGCATACATCAAAGAGAAATTCACCCGAGTCCCTAGACCTCATCTGGATCCTCTGGTCAAGAGATCAAAGGATGATGACCCAATTTCTGAAAAGCCAGTTCTAGCTGCTATTTTGGACCAATACAAGGAGGCTTCTAGCTCTCCGGGAATCAGTGTACGCGACTCAAATGGTGAATAAGAGCTCTTCCATACTGAAGAATAAAATTAATCTTACGATTGCAGGATCTAATAACCTCACTCGCAACGCAATATCCGCCCTAGTCGTTGAACCAGAATCAGTCCAATTGCCACCTTCGCCCATTGATTCAAGTACTATTCGCAGCCAACAAAGACAATCCTTGACAGCTATACTTTCTGGCTTTGAAGAACACGTCACCGGAGAATTCAAGATGAATGTAAAGAACGCCATCAATGGTATTGATAACCGTCTAAATTACGAACTAAATAAACAAGACAAGCTTGTTCAACATTACGAAAAAAAGTGTGCTGACTTGGTCGAGAAAATCACAACCCAGAAGCGCATCATTGACGAGTACGAGCGAAGATACGGAGATTTGAGCGACCCAGTCCCTAATTCAATGAACAGTTACACCAATGAACTTGCAAGGACCCCCTCATCCGTTCAACGAAATGGAAAAGTCCTAGCGCACACGTCAAACCTGGAGATGAAGAGATTTGAACTCATTGATGGAAATCGTGTTAATGGTGGCATGATGACGGAAAAGGTAGCACGACGCGTCATGTATAAGGATAATTTGTTTGAGGAAACAGTTGTGGTGGAGGAACTGATCAATTACACGGCGAAGGGAACTTTCCATAGTACCACAATAATCGATGGTAGACCTTTCACTACATTTCTGCAGCGTGATGGCACCTTCAGATATCTCGAATCTCCTAACCCAGGAAATGATGGTATCGCTACAGCAGATGGTGGACGTAAGGTATGTATTTTTCCCTTTTAGATGGGGATCAGTCATTGCTCCCGGCATCCCTTGCTCACTACAATTTTCGTTATAAATATTTGGCTATTTCAGTTTTTGTTTTTTCCAAGGAAAATTATGACTGTCCAAGCTAACCGAATATTTTAATATTTTGCAGTTCGCGAAGTGGACCCTTCTCAAGCCCGCCTCTGAGCCTGAGTACCCAGATGGTGACGCCCTCCCAGTCTGATCTTACTCGCACGTCTGGCTCCAAAACTAGAGCGATGGCGCAAATACTAAAAAAACAAATTGGGATTTTTTTCTATCTCCGCTACAGATCTCAGGATTTGGGCTTCTGCAGTTTTCTCGAATGGGCAAGGTGGTTTCGAATAATAGCATCTTTGCGTACTCCAGTTTGCCGTTGATCCTGTTTCATGTGGGTTATCTTGACGAAGGAAAGAATGGGTTTCCGTGACGTATAATACTCTAGGGATGGTGATCTGTTAATACCTTGGGGTTTTGTTTTGCTGGAGGGCGGAAAACACGGGTTTCGTTGTGGATCTTATGAGTTTCTAGGGGGGGAAACCTCTGGGTACTTTCTCTGATCAGCGAGAGGATTTTTTTCTGTATGTTGAGGGAGAGTTAATGGATGGGCATATGTATGTAAATGCTCGCTCTTGCTACTGAATACGAAAAGTGAAAGAATAGCGTCATTGCTTGAAAGTTGGTGAAGTAAATGTTTCACGTGAGAAGATTGGTTTGTTATTACTTTCTTTACTATGGATCTTCAATAGGGAACTGAGTAAAGTTTGGTTTGCGATCGGATCCTGATTGGACATAGTGAATTTTTACAGATGTGACCGAGGAAATGAGACACTCGCTTATAGTTCTCGAGAGGGTATGAGAATATTAACCTTGCTGAAGGTTGGGAAGGGAGTAGACTTTAGCCTCAGAGTGAGCATAGAAAAGGGAACGACAAGAGAAGATAATGAGTTTCTTCTGCTGCCTTGTAATGAATTGGCAGATGAACGCGAGTGTTCTTATTCGATACAATGAATATGATTCTCGAGATCATTATGAAAATTATCACAAAACAGAATCTTCCAGGGGGATATAACTTTTTCTATTGTACCACCTTATGTTTGTTAACCATTACTAACCTCTACCTTTTCCCCCTCTATCACTCCGGCCTTCTCATCTTCCACCTTCTTCTTCTCTGCCTCTTCATACCCCTCCGTCACCATATCCAGCAGCCCCAGATCTTCCTTCTCCTCCTCCGTCCTATCATACTCCACCTCCTCAATCTGCGGATCCTTCTCAGGAAGAAACAAATTCTGAACATAGCTTCCCGCGAGCGGATCCTGCAGGATAACAGTAAATTTCCGCTCTCCCCTGATCGCCTCGTCAATGCCGTCAAAGAATTTCTTCCAGTTGGCTTTCGTCTCGGATGGTAAAGAGTCACCACCAGCACCTGAATCATCACCCACATCAAAAATCTGTGCCTTGAGATCGTCGCGGATATTTGTCAGGAGACCTTCGACGGTCGTGAATCTTCCTCCTAAGGTACCGGGGTTGACGGAGAGAGACAGTTCTGGACATTCGAGGGCGCAGGATTCCGATTTGAGGATATCTCTTGCTAGGTCGGTGGAGTTTTCGACTTTGAGCGTGATCTTCTTGCCTTTTTCGGGAATTGCACCACCGGTTTTGACTTCGTTTGAGCGGTAGCCGCAGAGTTCGCAAACGGTGCTCATGATGATTACTTGTTTGAAATGGGGGATTTCAACCATCTTCATATGAGTAACGCAGTGGTGCGCGCAACCCGGACATGCAGCGGGGAAAGAATAGACCTCGTTCACAACCACATCGTCGTCTTCGAAGTTGGCTAATGATGGTTGTCCAACAACATGTGGTTTGGTCTCAGTCTCATCCTTGCTCTCCTCTTCCTCGTTTCCACCAAGACCCAGTTCCTCGTTCTGTTCCGGTGTCCTCGCATACTCGACCTTATTCCACTTCCCAACTCCATCCTTCTGATCCGGCTCAATCCACGAGTTTCCTGCCGGATCGTCAAGACTGACTCTGAACGGGAAGCTTTCCCCTTGAATCATCTTCCGTCCCTTCGCAAGGATCTCCTCAATCTTCGCCCATACCTCAGGAACCTGCTCCTTCCTCTGCGGCTGCTGCATCTCCAAATCCTCCATAATCATTGATAATAATCCCTCCACATTCGTCATCTGTCCCCGCCCGGCTGGGACCTCGATATCAAGCTCGATAAATTTCGCGACACAGGTATCAGATTTAACGATGGACCGCGCAAAGTCCTCGGGCGCCGTGAGACGGAGTTCAAAGCGCGAGCCTTTCTGTTGGATCTCACCCGCCGATTGGATCTGCGAGTTTTTGAAGTTGCAGTGCGGGCAGTAGAAGGACATGATTATGATTTCGCGGAAGAAGGGAATTCTGGTTAGGAGGAGTCTGGTAATGCCCTATTGCATAGACGTCAGAAATGCAGAACGACTCAGGATTGCGGGAGACCTACATTCTCGCGACAATTCATACACAGACTCTCAATCTCGTCGACGATTCTCTGGTCCTCCTGCGGTTGCGTTGAGTCAACGCCATTTGCGACAGCCGTGTCATTGCTAAGTTTTTCGGCTTTGTTTCCGATACTGTCGAAAAAGTCGTCGAGCAACTTGCCATCCACCTTTGGCTCTTCTGTGTTATTGCTAGCCATTCTATACAATTTATTCGGCTGTCGTGATTTGATTTGGTGTTGGTAGAAGATTTGGATGTGGGATGACGATGGCGGGGTTATTTTCAAGAGTAGAGTTTTTGCGATAACGATAAGCGTCTATTGACACACCCTTAAATCAGCCGGAAATTTTGAGTGGATCTATCAATATCAAAAATCATTCTGGATCATTCTGGTGCCTTCGTCCTTTTGGTAATAGAAGTGCACGAAGAAAACTTGAAGTATCAGCCCGCAAAGGCAGAAAGGCGACAAATAGAAGAAATCACTTGTGTGAAGGTATTATCTCAAGGATAGAGTACCTAGAAACAACCAACTTATCATCCCACTTTGGATACTGAACGGAATGATTGGAAGAACAGAATTTTCAATTTGATCTAGGAAGAATGCCAATATCACCACCTTACATACTCGAACCCTTTCGCCACAATGATGTTCAAGATGATTTGTCCCGCTTTGCATCACCAGCAAGGCTAATAACCGTTACCATGCCACTCAGAACAATGACGGCGAAAATGAATGAGAAAACAAAACTATTTTGGGTCAGTTCGATTGAATTACTTGCACCTTGACCTTGTTAACTTACATCTTCTTGTTTCTATCTCTGTGCCTGCGGTCTTCGCCCTCAAGATAGTCGACAACGTCATCTCCGTATTCCTCTGATCGTTGATGCTCTTGATCTTGGTTATTCTGTCCAACAAATAGATGGGCATTCTTGACACGTTTAGCTGTTCGGGCTAAACCGGGCTTCTGCTTTGAATCAGCAGTTCCAAACGCGTTTTGGATATTCTCAGCTGCTTCTCGCTCATATTCTTTCAGTAAGTTCAAGTTTTTCGTGACCTGATCCTTGGCGGACTGCCCAACCTTTTGAAAATCATCCCAGATGTGCTGAAAGTTTTCAGGCAAGGAATTAGGTTGCTGCTCTTGCCCCGAGCCGTGCCCGCTGTTCACCTCGGATGTTTTGAATCGATTGGCATTTTTCACAGCTCGTGCTTTAGTAGCAAACAAGTTTTGGCTTGAGTGGGCTTTCGAATCGGATTGGAGGCCATCCTCGCAAACAATAGTTGGTACTGTCTGGTTCGTGGCTTTGGCTGCTTCAGCCGCAGCTAATCCAGCATCTTTCTGGCAGTCGGGGCACTTTTTGTGGGATCCAGGTTTGTGTTTGTGGTGCTTTAATTTTGTGTCCTTTGGGAGAAGGGGTGTCTGTTCCTTCACATCTTTCTTTGAGGTTTTGTTTGGCATGATGCTAGTGTAATGCTGAAAGGTTGCAGAGTAGGTTATCTGTGCTGGTGAGGCTCTGTCTGAGGGCTTTGGTGCTAAGTTACTTGGGTGTGTTCCAGAAAACTTGATAAAAATGAGAATGTGGTCTCAGAATAGGAACATGTATCTTACATTTATGGCAAAAGCTTTGACCTTCTCTGTAGTCTAAAGAGAACCTCGGTATTTTGAATTGTACGATTGATGGTGACGAAGCAATGGCCGAGAAGGAGAGTATACGTCTTTCTGATAAGATGTCCAAAGAGGAACTACTTTTTCATAAAATCCAATAGATCCAGACCGAATCCAGAGCTTGCTGCTTCGGTGGAATTCTTCTTTGCTAGTATTGCTTGGAGCCCGCCTTGTTTTCTGCTCTTCGCCCGTTTCTTGCTGTTCGAGTTTGCCGAGGATGCTGCCGATGCAGAAAGGTTTGTTTTTGGTTGTAGGTTTGAGGATGATATAGGAGTAAGGGTATGTGCCGAGCTCGAGGATTTGGGTGCAGGCCTTTGTCGTCGTTGTCTGTTAAGAACAGGATATCGAGTGGTTCTATGACAGCTCTGACATTTGTAGGAAATTGCTTTGCTATTGCTGCCGTTGCCATTGCCATTGCTCTTTCCGTTTCTGCGACTTCGAGGAATTGAGGGTTCCATCGCAGCTTCCCATCCCAGTATCATTATTGTTCCACACGCTCCGCAGGCATTCTTGTTTTTTAGAGGTTTGTGAGGGTCTGTTGCATCGAATAGAAGAGAATTATACTGGAGCATCATATGCTTTGAAGCCGCCGATGCTGTTGGCGCGAGAAGATGTGCAGCCTCATCTAAGTATTTTAGACGCGCAGAAAGTTCTTGGGACGCCATGTTTCCTTCATTTCGAATTTAATGGTTGGTGTTCCAGACAATTGGTCGCGCGGAAGTTGGTGCAGTAGAGTATCTAGGTACACCGAGTTAAGGTAAGGTTACTCTAGCGGATCGCAATTCACCTCATGTCGTTGAATGCGCGATTGCATCGCAACGGAAGAACCTCGGGTCGCGATGATCCCTATCAAGATTCCACAAATGCTGGCCTTCGCTTTCCAATTGTTCCAGAGTCTATGTCTTCCATGTATTTATCTAGGCCTATGAAAATTCTGAGAACTGTTGGCTTCAATTACTTCTATCAACACTCCCTTTCAGGTTGTTGGAAGCTTCTCAGAAAGGTTCATTCAATGACGAGCCCCACGCTTGTCGAGGGAGAGGGCCTCCGTATCGCTGTTGAAGGATGTGTGAGTTGAGGATAAATTTTCATGGTTCGAATAACATGCTGATTGCTATATAGGGACATGGTACTCTGGACGCTATCTACGCTTCAGTAAAAAAGGCGTGTGAGGTTCGAGGTTGGGATCGTGTAGACCTCCTCATTATCGGTGGAGATTTCCAGGTAACCCTTTTAAAGAAATGTATGGGATCATGAATCTAACTTCTATAGGCTGTTCGAAATGCTTCTGATTTGACGGTAATGTCATGTCCGGTAAAATACCGAGCTATTGGAGATTTCTACAGGTATTATAACGGCACTAATGTGGCTCCATACCTTACCGTGTTTGTGGGAGGGAACCATGAAGCCAGTAGTCATCTCTGGGAACTCTACAATGGCGGCTGGGTAGCCCCAAATATCTATTACATGGGCGCTGCCAATGTTGTTCGAGTGAATGGCGTTCGAATTGCTGGAATGTCTGGAATCTGGAAAGGATATAACTACAACAAACACCATCACGAGCGACTGCCTTACAATGAAGATGATATCAAGTCAATTTATCACATTCGGGAACTTGACGTCAGAAAGCTGCTCCAGTTGCAATCTCAAGTCGATATTGCAATTAGTCACGATTGGCCAAGAGCAATCGAAAACCACGGGGATTCAAGGAGCTTGTTCCGCAAGAAACCCGACTTTGAACAAGAATCAAAGGACGGGACCCTGGGCAATCAAGCCGCATCATATGTGATGGATCGTCTACGCCCACCATACTGGTTTTCAGCTCATATGCACTGCAAATTCGCAGCCACCAAAATCTATGAAGATAAAATTCTTGAAGCAAAGTCAATAAATCCATCGATACCAGCTCTTACTCCGCAGTTAGCTCCCGTCGTATCCTCGAACGCCCCCGTCTCTCGCAACGATGATGAGATTGATTTGGATATGGATGAAGACGAGGTTGCTCCGCAACAAGCGGCAAACACGAATGGTGCTCCAATTATCACGAACCAAGACGAAATTGACTTGGGTAGCGAGGACGAGGAAGAATCAGCAAGCAACCCACCACATAAACAGTCTACTACAAACGCAGTTCTAACTGTCACGAATGAAGATGAAATAGACTTAGATGATGAAGAGCAATCGACAGCCAGCCCACCATCAAAGTCCACTGTTCCAGATGACGTTCGCGCACTTCTTCCCGCTGCATTTGCTCGACCTGCGATGAATATTCTCCGAGGAATACAGCCCAGACACTCTCCCCCTCCCGGAGTTACTAACAAGACAGTTAGATTTCTAGCATTGGACAAATGCCTACCCAGTCGCAAGTTTCTCCAGCTGCTTGAAGTGACACCACATAATGCGTCTACAGTTGAGACTTCTCCGCAAACACCTAGACCCAAACCCAAATTTGAATACGACCCTGAATGGTTAGCCATCACACGGGTTTTTGCTCCTGAGCTCGTCCTTGGGGACAAATTAGCGCCTATAAAACCAAATCTTGGTGAGGATCATTATCGCCAGCTCATAGCAAAGGAGCAGGAATGGGTAACACAAAACATTGTCAAGAAGGACAAGCTGGAAATCCCAGAGAACTTCGTTATTACCGCCCCTATCTTTCACGAAGGGATGGCAGAGATTATCAATGAAGGCCCGGCAGAATACAACAACCCACAGATGCAGACATTTTGCGATCTTGTGGACATTGAAAACAAGTTTTTTGCAACAGAGGAAGAAAAGGCTGAAAGATTAAGGAATGGCCCTGGGCCAGCGGAAGGTCGACGGGGTGGAGGAGGAGGAGGAGGAGGTAGGGGTGGCGGGAGAGGCAGAGGCAGAGGCAGAGGGCGCGGGCAAAGAGGACGCTGAGAAAGCATTGCCTTTCAACCCCCTCTTTCAAAGATACCCAGTAGATACGCAGCAAACCCCATAATTGGCGTCGTTTTATCATTGAGAATTACCGAGCTGTCCGAACTTGTCGAACTTGGAAATTTAAGAACACCCCACACTCAATAATAACTACTTCGTAGTTTCCTAGAGTCGCGGCAAAAATCTCGGACGGAGTACCTCGTGAATCGGACGATTCTTATACTGAGATTGCCCCACACTTACCCCACACTTTCCATACAAACTTTCCATACAAACCTATTGATCCACCAGTACTAGCTACTTGAACATGAAATGCAATTGGAATCTTTTAATTGAGCCATGACTACAGTACAGTCATAAGAACTTTAATTTTTGAGACGGGGGTTAGTGAGCAACTAGTAGTTCTTCTAGGGTTCTATGTTCCGGACGTGTGTTGTAGGACCAAAATTGAACGATTCATGAGATGAACGCCACAACAAAAAGGTTAAAACTAGCAGAGCCTAGCACAGCTTTGAATTGTTTGCTCTAAAATTGTAATATTTTGTGGATGGTAAAAGTCCGTTGTATTTATTTCAAGTTCTATGAGTACTCGAGTAGAGTGCTGTACTTGGTACTCCCGTGCTGCTACCCCTGGGAACAAAGATATGCCACCTCGGTGATGTCACCTGATTGCATCCGAGACGGCCAGCACCTGGTGGGACCAAGTATTCGTTGATGCTCTTGAGTCTTCTCATTGTCTCCTTTCATGGGTGCTTCTCTGCAACGCCGTGAGTCTATCACTAGCTGACTAATATTATTTTTACCAAAAAATGATGTTGTATAATAGGATCTATATACACATTTTCGCATACGAGTACGATGTAAACAATGATATTTATTGGTGGCCCATACTCAGAGAATCGGTGGAACTCGGTGTAGAAGTGTACCTGGTGATCGTTTACAGCAGCGGTGTGGTGGTGTGGTGGGGGAGGCTGCGCTGCATCCAGGGATGGCTGCTCAAGCTGACCAAATTGGCGATCACAAGTGACGCGGTACTACCCCGAAAATAAATCTCATCAACCGTCCATCCAAGCCGCCAAATTTCAGGCGCTCGGCTCAAAAACCCACCACAGGCACGATGTTGACTCTGCAATATTTATAGGCCCAGGCCAGAATATGAACAATCATGCAAGCAACCATTGTGATCAACCACTGCTGGCTGTGGGTTGCGTTGCCCTGAGGTGCGAAGGTGCTTTGTTCCGTTGCCAACCAACCATGCCCTGGTTGGAGATCTGACCTATCGCAAGTTTGGCTTGGTCCACGCTGGGACCCTGAGGTCCACTGGTGCACAAGCGCAACTCCAGATACATGGAGCATCTTCTCAAAAGAACAAACTGGAGCAACAATAGATTGACCCCTCCCAGGACAAACCACTATGCCAACCCTTCCTCCTTTCCACCGAATCGTCCTTTTTAAAAAACTCTGAATGGCTACCTCGGGGAACGTGTTATTCGACCAAAAAAGCTCCGTTTCTTTCTTTCATCTACTCTACTAGCATCGGGAATCTGGTTCACGTATTCTGCAGTGAATTCCCTGTTTGGGCTAATTGCTTCCTGCAAACTTCCACTGGTCCGTACCTTGTCTGGAAACACAAAATTCTGAATCCTGCTCTCTGGTAAAAGGAGAATCATTCATCGAATTTGGCATCATGAAATTTGGACGGAAGTACGTATAGTTGGACCTTCTCTGCTACAAAGAAGCCATGCAAACGAGATACATGACTAACATCGTCGTTGCAGTTTACCTCGAAACCAGGTGCCAGAATGGTCCTCCTCCTATATCAACTACAAGGGATTGAAGAAACTCATCAAAGCCGCTGCTGCCACCTATAAGCTGGGCCAAGATGTGGACCTGACTGGTGAGCAAATACCAGCACAAACTATATGAGTTGGACTAATGTAACAATGAATCAGGAGTACTGTTTTCTCTAGACCGAAATCTCGAAGACGTCGACGTATTCTACAACAAGAAGTTCGCAGATGCCTCTCGACGATTGAAACTTTTGCAAGAGCGTCATGGCTCCTTGGAACAAAGTCTGGCAGAATTGGACCGAAACGAAATCGAAGAACTTATGGGGGCCTTGTTAGAGCTTCGGGGCCAACTAAGAAAATTACAATGGTTTGGCGAAGTCAATAGACGGGGCTTCGTGAAGATTACTAAGAAGTTAGACAAGAAACTCCCGAATGTCTGCGCCCAGCACAAATACGTAACCACTAAGGTGGATCCAAAAGCTTTCGCAACAAATAATGCTCTGGGTCGGAGTATGAAGCAAATAAACGACTGGCTAGAGATATTGGGGGAGGCCAAGGGTAAGGACGACGCTGCCGCCGTAACGGTCCCGGCTGTCCACTCAATTAAGCGTGTCTCATCGCGCTCTATCGTCAATCTTACCAATGGTCTTCTGGACACGGTAGACCAAGCAATTAGACACGACGATACTCCTACTCTGGGGGAGGCTCTCGCAAAGTCTAACCTGGAGACCGGCGATCCTGGTTTACAGAAACTGCTCGTCAATCTACTTCAGAGAGCGATCTCTTGCCGTTCAAAGAAGTCTATCGATTACTTATTGAAAGATCTCATCACACTGGAGGAAAAAGACGACATCAATCAGCGCAACATCCTGCATCGCCTGGTTATTTCCATAGGTCGCACCAAATCCGCTACTCCAATCACCCAAGAAAAACGGGCTGACTCGGAACATATGCGCTTTCTGACTGCTGCAGCATCTCCCCCACTTGGTCCGGAGCGCCATCAGGTGGAGGAATCTGCGTTGCTTGACATTGAAGACCCATCGGTCGATATTCTCGTGCACATTCTCGACAGACTACTACCTGCTCAGCGAGTCTCCCTGGCTACCAAGGACAACTATGGGCGTTTCCCTCTACATTATGCAGCACAATTCGGCTTCGTCGTTTTGTGTGAATTGGTAATGAAATACATGCAAGATTGGGGCCAGTTCAATGTAGAAAATGGAATTGATGCTCCGGGGTGGCAGGACAATGAAGGACTCGCTCCTCTGCATCTCAGCGTCATTGCTGGCCATCGTCTTACAACTGCTGCTCTTCTCAAAGCAGAGAACTGGCAAGGCCTTAGCGACCAGAAAGCAGCGATGAGAAGAGACATATCCAAATCTAGCGCCGTTCTGGCTCTCGCCACAAAATCTAATTTCACCCATATTGTGAAGCTACTTGTTGATGCCGGGGTCGATATCAACTGGCAGGATTCCACTGGCGAAACTGCCCTGCATGTTGCTGCTCGTTTTGGGCATGATGAATGTGCGAAAACTTTGTTACAAGGCACCTCTTACCAAAAGGCTGATGTTGAGCTGGCAGAGAATTCTTTCTCTTGGACGCCGTTACACGTTGCGGCCGTTGACGGGCATTTGTCGATAGTGGAGCTTCTCATTGCAGTTGGGGCTGATATCAAGAAACCTGACGCATCTGGATGGACCGCTAGAGAGCATGCTGCCTTGAGAGGTCACCTCATCATTGCCGAAAAGTTGTTGCAAGCTTGGCTAGAAAACTCGAGCACTGGATCCGAGGACTCAATCATGATGGGTAAACTCTCAACCCCTGCTATTTCATCATTAGATGCCCTACGTTCGCAAAGCTCGAACAGTGTTCCAAAGGCCACAGAGCCAGTCAAATCGTTTGGTCATCGTTATCTCACTAATGAAAGCATGGTTCTTGTCAGCCTGGGGTCTATGGATATGAGAAAAGCTGTTCCTGCCGTTAAGCTTGATCGAATACCTATAGCTGAGGCACATTCCACACAGCTAGACACTGCATTGTCTGTTGTGGTAACTGCTAGCGGAGCACAAGGTGAACCGACAATCATCGACCTTCCAGTTCAGGAAAGCATATCCACGGAGCCCATGGTTTTCTCCACGACTGACGTATCGAAAGTCAAGCTATACTTTGATATTATTCCAACTTACGCAGGAAGTGAGAAATACAAAGTCGGACGTGGAGTTGCCATTCTGTCAAGTATCAAGCAGGCAATTGGCTTGAAGCGAATGAACTTGCAGGGAGACGTGAGCGTTCCAATCATGGATACTAATCTTGAGGTAATTGGTTCTGTGAACTTCAACTTTCTTGTTATCACGCCATTCTCGCACCCAAATATGGGAGTTACAGCCAAGCAAACGTATTGGAAGGAAATGACCTCGACCATGGTTATAGGCCATCGAGGTCTTGGGAAAAACATTACTTCAAACAAGTCGTTACAACTTGGTGAAAACACACTGCAGTCGTTCATTGCGGCCGCAAACCTGGGTGCCAATTACGTTGAATTCGATGTTCAGCTCACCAAGGATCACGTCCCGGTCATCTACCATGATTTCTTGGTCAGCGAAACAGGAATCGATGCACCAGTTCATACGTTGACCCTTGAACAATTCCTCCACGTTAACGACAATACTCCGCGGCCGTCTCGTCCTCCAAGCCCGCCAAAGGACACTTCGCAAAAAGGAAACTCTCAGGTGCAAATTGTCCGAGGTATGGATCGTCAGCGATCGTTATCTCTAGGCCATCTATTGCCAGATTCCGAAATGGAAGAGCGAATGAAACATACACGTGACTTTAAACAAAAGGGCTACAAAGCCAACTCGCGCGGGAATTTTATCCAGGCACCTTTTACCACGCTCGAAGAAATGTTCCTCAAACTTCCAGAAAATGTCGGATTCAATGTTGAGATGAAATACCCAATGTTACATGAGTCTGAAGAGCAAGAAATGGATACCTATGCTGTGGAACTTAACAGCTTTGTAGACACTGTTCTTACCAAAGTTTACGACTTGGGCAAGAAGCGGAAGATTATCTTCAGCAGCTTCAATCCAGATATATGTTTGCTTTTGAGTTTCAAGCAACCAAATATTCCAGTACTCTTCTTGACGGATGCGGGGTGTTGCGAGGTGGGCGACATTCGAGCCAGTAGTCTCCAGGAAGCTATTCGCTTTGCCAGCCGTTGGAATCTCCTGGGCATTGTCAGTGCGGCTGAACCGTTGTGCAACAGCCCAAGACTTGTTAGGGTTGTGAAGGAGAGTGGCTTGGTGTGTGTAAGCTACGGTACTCTCAACAACGACCCTGTGAAAGTTCAGGTAAGTCCACGTCACAATAGTGTTGTTGAATTTTACTAACATATGAGCAGGAGCAAGTCAATGAGGGTATTGATGCCGTCATCGTTGATAGTGTTCTAAAGATTCGAAATGGTCTCACTAAAAATACGAAGCCAGTTGACGTCTTGGCACGCCCTGGGCCAAATCTCAAGGAATTCAATATCAATGGGATGAGTGAAACCAAGGAAGCACTTGCAGTCTGAATTGGGATTTGGGAACGAAACTTCTGTAACATGGTGTGGTGTTGTTTTCCACATCTTTGCGTTGGCCGAAGAAAAGCATATTAGTAACCAATGACCATTGCATTTGAGGAATATTTAGAAAGGTTAATCGCGGAGGCTGGACTTTTAGGTGTTATGGTGTTAGGGGGATAGAGGGTTAGACCACCTTCAGGCGATCCGGGAGGATAGTTCGATAGACCTTCCTATTCTCATCGCGCGGGAGGATAGCAGTACAGGCTAGCTTTACCTAGGTGTTTGGTAGCGGCTTCTTTTTATTCTTCGGGCTCGGGTAGCCCGCATGCTGATATCTCCTTCTTTTTTCTACCTTGTTAGATAGGTAGCTTCTACATCCTATTTCCGTACGTGGCGGGGATGATGGATTGAGTTCCTCGTTTTTCCTTTCTGTCTTTTTCCCCCTTGATAAGTCTTGATGGCTGATTTGAGCCGGCCAAACCTCCCCTTCCCTCTGTTGGTGTATTTGTTGGATTTGAATGGTTACTAACTTTGTCGTGGCGTAGGTAATTCTAACAGTAGGTTAGGTATTTGAGATGCGATGGACCATCTCGGTCCTTTGTTTACCAAGGTAATGCGTGATGTCGGCTAATCTGTTCAGATATGCTTGTGGTGATTCGTTTGATGTACTAAGCTGTAGGATTTCGATTGTTCCCCCTGATCCAATGCAAGGATTCGTTGGGAACTGCTTGGTTCAAGCCAAGGTAGGCAGTTCTCTTGCGAAGATTTTCCGATTTCACTATCCAGCCATTTCACACAAACACAACTTGATCGCCTTTTGGCTTGCAGGTCTCACTTTCCTGGCTCTCGTAGTTACGATGTTACAACGTTGAAGGCGTATTCTTTTGTGGATAAATCTGGTTGTATAGAAGTACTTCGAAGTAAGATTACAAGGAAACAGGTGAGACTCAAACAGGTATTGCCAAATCAGACCACTTCAATAATAAGCTTTTTGTCCATCTGATGTGTGGATAACTGCCAGCGTATGAAACTCTCTGAAACATCGGTCCATACGAACGTGTATATTATTAGGAAGTGGGCGTAAATTTACTACGTCTATATAATCTATAATCGTCCCATCTCTACAAACCTCGATCATCCCAAATTGCCCGGCTTATTCATAGCGTGACTATTACAATTACCACTTCAAACTTATCAACTATGCAGATCTCAAACACCATCTTTTTTATGCTTAGCTGTGCAATTACAGTAGCATCAGCGCAGACTGTTAACCAGTTCTGTAGTAAGGTGACAGAATCTCTTCCTGAAAAATTTACTTGCAATGGAACTGTCTTATGCGTGCGTTTTCCCTCCCCTCTTTACCCCCACCCCCCCTTTCCTTCTCACAATATTATCCAAGCAAGAATCACCTACTGAATATATTCGCCATGTAGTGTACCAGCACAGGGGAAAATGAGGTCTTCAGTGTCCCAAAATCGTGTACACGTCTTCAGTCACCGAAGGGATTCATTCCAAAATGCCAAAACAATATTGATGACCCGGAGAAAGGTGTAAGTCTTATGCCCCTCCCCTCCTCCCCTTTCTCTTTGATTGCATTTGGGTGGGAGGACGATGCTGATGTTCGGGTGGGTTTAGCGTCTTTCTTGCTGTTAAGGAGTTAGGCTGGAGAAGCTTGCATTACGAATTTATGAGGTCCTGATGATGGTTTGGGGAATTGCTGGTTTAGTTTGAGTATGCTGGGTGGGTGTGAGGGATGAGAGATGTTGACGCGGCTTGGGTTGAGAAGGAATGAAGTTCTGGGAGTTTTTATATTTTTTATTGTTTATTTTATTTTTAAAAAAGAGATAATTGGAATCACAATAAAAATCAACAATAGTACGGTATACAAAAAGGATTGGATTTGACATAATCTCATTCTTGTCCAGCATATATGACTCTTGTCGCCCCCAACCCACATGCAATATCCGGCTTTGGATGATCATTATTTGCACTCGCAAGTGACTACACCACTCAAGCACGTGAATGTCTTTACTTTCTGCGATAGGCAAAAAAATCAGTATCTAACAGAAACCTTGGGATAGGGAGCAAGGAGAAAAGTAGATTTACTAACATCTGCGCCGCCACATTTCTTGTCACAATCTTCGCGAACGCAGGCTACGGGTACCATGCCACCGAATGTTTCATCGCGAGGAGAGGCGAGGCCAATATAGGCGAAGGTAAGGAAGAAGAGGACGTTGAAGATCTTCATATTGAATGGATTGGAAGTGAAAATGAAGGAGGGCTGATTTTGTATTTTGATGGGCGTTTGGTTGTGGAGGCGTTGTGGAACTTGCGTGAATAGGTAGATAAATGTTTTGGGGAAGGAAGATGGGAGTGGCTTGAATTGATCTATTATATACATTCTTTGACTTCAGTGCCCAGGAGTGTCAAGACTGCCGAGAAATCTCGAGAAATCTCGTTTGATCTGAACGGTTTTGGTTGATGCCCGTTACTGACGCGGTACTTTGTAACTGGTTTCGCATTTCCGTTATCAAAAATAGATGTCAACGGGGAAAGTCTACAGATAATCCTGGATATAGGGATATTCGTGCGGGACAGATGATTTACTAAAGGACATAACGGAGGTTACCTAGGTTACTTAAAACTAGTTCTATTTAAATTACTAGCGTACTAGTATACTACGTTCCTATAGGGTTATGCTATAGACCCTCCAAGGCCCTTCCAAGGACGCCCTCTTCAAAGGAGAAGGGGTGGTTTATATGGCCGTCTATAGACTATTAGGTAAAGTAGGCTATCCTAGAACCGTCCTAGGATTATCCTAAGTAATTGACAATCTAGTTAAAAATTCGGACTGTACAAGTGCTCGTAAAAGTTGGGGCTTCCACGAGGCCGCGCTACAGCCTTACATGTATCACCTCCCCTCCCCGCCAAAGACATTTCATTACCACTCAATTACTGTACAAACAACAATTTACTCATCAACACATTTCCGCAACATGACACTTTTCACACCTCCTCTTCCTGACTTTGCACACTCATACCTATCTGGAAATAACTCTCGAAAACGGAAACGCATTCGCGCAACCTCGGATTCCCAATCAGACGAAGACTCCATCTCACCCTACAACACCAACAACAATGTCTCCGCCGCTTCCACGAATCCGCTGAGTTTGGCCCCTGATGAGATTGCACAGTACAGGTTGGCGGGGTTGTCCCTAGACGAGGAGTTGCCCAGTAAAAAAGTTCTTGTGGACTGGCCACACCGAGCGCTAAAATCACCGCAGAACGACTTTTTTCCTCCCTCGAAATCAGCCAACGCGAATATCAAGGTCAAGGGAAGAGAATCAATTGATGCAACCGAAGACGAAGATGGAGAGCAGACGGACAGGCGCACCGTAAACAGGAGTCGGGCACCGCACGGTCACCACTTGCGATTGCAACATCTCAATGTCTTGACTGCTATAGTACACCGATGTCTTCTTGAAGGCGACATACCTCGAGCGACCAGAGCATACTCTTTACTGTTGCGCGCAGAGGTCGGTGGACATCCCGTCGACCTCAAATCGACGGGATACTGGGGGATTGGTGCAGAGTTGCTGGCGCGGAGCGCTGAGCAAGCAAAGTCGAATAAATTCAATTACACCTCTAATACGGACTCAGAACCCGACGAAGAGGAGACCAAAAATGAAGTACCACAAGCGCACGGAGATCTGGACGATAAGCAGAAAGAGTGGGGATCTAGATCTGGTCGTGAAAATGCGAAATCCTACTACGAAACCCTGATTGTTCAATACCCCTACAAGAAGCAATATCATAGCTACTATAGTTCCCTGAGCTTCTGGCCAGCGATGGCGGCCTGCGAAATCTACGGGATTCAATATGAGCAAAGAGAAAGCCTCCGTAAACTAAGCCGGGAGAATGGAGATGGCTCCGATTCATCAGAAGCAGATAATGGTGAGGACGAAATTTATGAAGATGAACACAGCAATCTTGCTTCTTCTATTGCCCCAGCATTATCAAAAGAGCGGTCTCGTCAATATCGCAGAACCGAAAAATTATGGACTCGACAGGATGATATTCGTATTGCAGCTCTTACTGCTTCTGAGGCACTTGCTTCCCGCATGGACGAAATCATGAACAAACCACCATTCGATAGAGATGTATCTATGCTTCGCTTACGGGGAATGATTGCACTTTATATTGGCGATCTGAATTTGCCACTTAAGCCCGATAGAATCGGACAGGAAGCTGACAGGGACCGAAGATTTCTTTTTATGACACGAACAAATGCTTACGAACAAGGAAAACTCAAAAAGAGGGAGCACTGGGCCAAAGCTAAATTACTATTTGAGAAGTCTGCAAGAGAAGGTGGGGACAAGATTCACTTCGAGAAAGTGGTAGAAGATGCCGACGGAGATGATTCTGAAGAGCATGATTACGAAGAAAACCTCAAAGAAAGCCGTGAACCAAGTTATGATGAGGCTTGGAGGTAATTCATTGAAAAACGCCTTGCTGTGCTATGCTACAGAAGTCATCGAAGCTCGAATGATATGACAAAATGATAATTAATAAGTATATGATGAGATTTTCTCCCCTTTGCTCCATCCACCGTCTCCCTGACATCCCCCTATTATAGCTCTGCTCTACCTCGAATCCCTCGCAAGAGGCTTAGGTTCTCCTTCGCTAAACTTACTTATCAGCTTAAGCACTGTAGATAGACCAATCAATGCCCTTCACGTCGGCATAACAGCCACTAATAGCACCAAAGGGATGCTCGGCACCACTGCTCTCGCTACATTGTGCCAACAACCTCACATCTGCGCATCCAGCTGGCGTTTCTTCCTCGTAAGCCCTGGTATAGATCTGAACTGGCGAGAAAGGCAAAGCAGTCTGACAAGCATGAAAGCCATCCTTTCCAACTGTACTCAGAGCCGAGATGGGATCCGGGAACAAAGCAAGATTGACACCGGGTGTTCCAAGTCCAGCATTTACAGAAACGCTCTTATCTTGGTTGAGAACGATTCCGAATGGAAAGAGCGGGGTTCCACCGTCTGAGAGGATATCTGATTGACGATAGCGGATATCTTCGGCTGTTCCGTTGGTGTAGAAGATACGTCCTACTGATGGCGTGGGGTTTGTTAGGACTGCGTATCCTTGACCAGCTCCAGTGTGGTATGATGAGAGTTCCCAGCCGTTTATTGAGGGCGTGAGGTCGTTGGCTGTTACATTTGCTATCAAGCGGAAAGACTCGGATGTTGAGCGAGGAGGGAATATGGGTGATGAAGTTGGTGCTGCTGAGGCGAAGGCACCGATCAAAGCAAATGCCGTTGCTGCTGAGAGAAACATTTTTGATGATTGTAGTAGCGGATTATCGTTTGTAGTAAGTGATAGAAGATGTGGGTTGTTGGTGTCGTTGTGTTATGGCACTGAATTATGTAGAAGATGAGACTGATGATGATAGAAGCAAACAAACGAGACCTTACCTTCATATATATACGAATAATTTCTGTTTTGCCTCCGTCTAACAAATCATGCATACCCGCCCTCAGCTTCTTTACATACTAGAAGAGGTATATAGTAGCACTCGCTCGAGTCTCGGAGAAAACGAACTCTACAGCGTTCCATTACACAGACAAACACGAGCTTCCGTCGTCTATCGCCGGTACACGATTTTACCTGGATACGAGATCTCACGCTCGTACAAAGGTCAGATAACCGGAGAATAAACGATGTATGCCAAGTCTGGCCGGTTTCCGAGAGTCGATGGTGGCGTATGAAGTTGCTGAGCCAACTTCTTATATATGTTGAAAGCGGTTTTGGGTTCTTCAAATATAACCCCTCACTTTGTTATCCTCGATGATGTAGAGTTCTCTTGGGAATGAGAGAGTGAAAAACAACAGCTCGCTGGCACTTCGTCTAGATTATCCACATTGCCAGAAATAACGCTACATTTTACGAGATGGTAAGTATGCTGCTTGATTAGTAACTACAGTACTGTATGGGTTTCGTCCTCGCCTCGTATTAAGGTTGTCGCTTGACTACTGCCGAATAGGTTATTTTAAGAGCCGGGTATGCCACACCCTCGTAATGATGACTACTGACAGCCTCACTTTTTGGTGTTTGAAATTCTGGTCTTTCTCCTTTGGCCTTTATATCTTTTTATGTCGAGGTTTTGCGCTGTGCGCCATTTCGTTCCTGAAAAGCATCGTACTTGAGTATTCGGAATTAGCTCGGCCTCTGTTGTGGAAACTTTCATAGTAATCTGCTGGAGCTTCAGGCAGTAAATATTAATTGGCACGCTCTTTCTTCATTTCTCCTGGAATTACGCAGTTTCGTCTTGTGTTGAAACTTCTTGAAGGTCTCTTGGAACTTCCCGAGTCGGAGTTCGGTGCTCATTTCTTTCACCGACTATGGAAGTTGCGCCCTTTGGAAGTCATATTTAGGTAGATGCTATACTGTACATACTGTACGCTTTCCAACTTCAAAAGCTGTTGGAATTATCGAGCAGAAAAGCTACTGTGGAGAAAAAACTCTGCTCTGGACATTGTAATTACATATTGGGTTAGAACCACTTGAGAAATGCTACCTTGATTTAGGCAGGCTCAAGTGCAGCCAATGGCAGAAGAGTAAGAACGCGTTGTTTGACCCATTCATTACTCCATGCCAAGCCTTCACCAACTTAAGTCCACTTAATGCTGGCATCAAAAACAGCTTTTGATATTGTAAAAGTCATATAAACTGCTTGGGTCTGGACCTTTTGATTTCCGAGGGTACTCGACGTATTCACGGCGCCTTGAAGATCTTGCGAGAGAGAAAAGACCAATCATTCCACCATGGACCCACCCATACCCATTTGATCCCTTTCATAGTCGCGGTCCATGAAGCATGCATCACCAACGAACCTTACACAATAGCAACCTTTCTGCCACCCTTGGATCTTACAGTGATGGCAAATTAGTGGACGGATCGAGTCAAAGAAGTCATAGCCGGAACTCGCTTCATTATAATGCAACTAGCATCTAATCCCCAAACGGGGAAGGGGGTAGTTGCAGGTATAGTTTCCCTCGATATGCCCATTTCGCAGACTGGGCCGTTCCGTTCCATGGTGGAAAAGTTACTGGTTTTGCCGGAGTACAGAAACATGGGTGTTGCGAAGAGGCTGATGACGAAGCTCGAGGAGGTCGCTTTGGGTGCTGGGAGACCTTTGATTGTACGTGGCATTGTGGTTACAGTGGTTAAGTGAGGATTGAAGCTAATGAGAGAGTAGTTGCTGGATACTGTAACGGGGAGTCCTGCTGAACTTGTGTACCCAAAACTTGGATACACGTTTGTAGGTTTGCCTCTTCCCTAATTTTCATGCGAAAATTTATGGCTGATGGGTTTAATAGGTGGGAGTTATACCTGATTATGGGATTTCTCCAAAGGATGGCAGTTTGGGAGGAGCAACGCTTTTTTATATGGATCTGCGGCGAGGTAATCAGGAATAGGAGGATTGGTGTGTCTGATCTATTCATTTGGTGGCAAGCGTGGGTTTCTTGGTGTTTGGAATCTTGTCACATGGATTAAAGGCGTAGCACTTGTGGCTGGGAACAGATGGTGGACTTGGATTGGGCTCAGATAGAACCAAAAGTCCTCAGATTGTGAAAGATAAAATTGACCAGATACAACCATCCATAGTCTTGATTTTTCCCCTAATCAAAACTCCAACTCCTATTGGCAGGCACTCATCTGGACGAGAGAAGTCCATACAAACGGGTTCTCTTTCCCGCGAGTAATATTGGTTCTACAGATTGAAATCTTGTGGCAAAAAGGATTTAACGAAGCCAGCGTATGATTGGTGTGGATCTGTGGTAACCTGTACTAGGCAGATAGAGATGGAGCTATGCAGCTTTCTGATAAATAATAGAGGCTGTAAGATTGAGAGCTCTGTAGTTGCCCAAGTGGTATTTGCAGGCAGTGAAGCTGGTACAGTGGTAGGCTCCCACCAGCTCCTAGTGGACAAGAAAAGTCGAGGAGACTTCTTTCATCTTAGCCAAACTTAATTGAACTTTATTGTATTATATTATTGAATCATCTATTTAGACTGATCAAAATGGTTTATTCGGAACGGCAGGACAATGAGGGCAATTGTTCTAGATATTTAAACATTTTAACACTCAGATATAACTTACGCTGATAGCAAGAATGAATCTCTGCCACTTTTCTTATACACTGCGAATCAGGGAGGTATGACCGTGGACGATTGACGTAGCACCAGATTTCTTTTTTTGTGCTAACTTTCTAGAGTAGATTGGGTTACCACCCCAGAGCAGCTTTCGGGTTGAATGGCCATAATTCTCTTCAAATGTCCGCAGAATTTACCAGAGATTCCGACAATTTAGATAATAATAGCTTGTTATTGCCTCTTGTGATGCCCAAGGGGTGGAAGCATGCATAAGATATTTCTGGAAGTCCAGTAAGCACGCCGAGTACTGTATGAGAATCAACTTGGGTGATTCAAGATTGAAAAAGTAGAACTGCATCGCACCTGCAAGAACAGTAGCAACCGATCAAACTAAATGCTTCACTTTTGATGACATCAACCAGAGATCTTCCAGAAAGAGACTTTTCCCACAAGTTCGAGAACTCAAATTAAGCATTTACCCTTGCCCCTTTGTTAACCATCCGAAGATCACACGAAAAGGTTTCCATGTGACCATTCATCATCACCTGCACATCGCCACCACCGATCTCCTAAAACCCGCATGGAAAAAACAACAAAGTTGCCGTATGAAAATATCCTGTTCTTCTCCCGAGGCTCACGAGAGGTCATCCACCAGTTCATAGAGACTATGATGACAAACTTCCACCCCTCGATCCACCAACGCACCACAAAAACCTGAAATCGAAAGGCAGCCCACCTCCGCATCCGCAGATCTGCACCCAAGGGACGGGGAAACAAGGCGTCCGGGTCACAAGGCGGGGAATCGTTGGGAATTCACAAAATGCCATAACCCTGTTTCCTTAGCATAGCATAGCCTGATATTGGTTTTACGGAGATGTCAAGTAACTGCAGAAGCATTCCATTGTTAGTCAGCAGGTCCTCAGATGATGTTGTGTATAAATTTCTAGGAGGAATCTGGAGTAGTATAACGATCTAGTCAAGATGTTCCAGGTTTCTATCGCTTGAGATTCTTTAATTCAAATTGATTGCTAGTTTGTTTTGGTTTTTGATGTCTCGGAAGTATTCGAGAAAGTTTGGAAAGATATGAGCTCCAATTTGCAAGCCACGTCGAATAGTCCAGCTTCGGGGGAATTATCCACTTCAATTTCACGAGATCCTGGACGTTCATACAGACCGCCATCAATAGAGGGGCTAGACTTCAGTCCTCTTCCACCAGCTGTGGAAGATGAGCTGGTCCAGCAGCTCTTTACTCCTGTGGAACCAAGCAATGAAGTTTTAGAATTGGCGACCGCCGAGCCTCCTGCATGGTCATTAGATGACGATGGAATGAACAATAGTCTTTTTGGAGATGGCCAACATGGAGATGAAAGGGAGTTGGGCCAAGAAAACCAGCGAACGACTATGTCAACGACCGGCTTAACACCAGCATCGTTTCCCTCAACCCCATCCTATGAACCAACACCAACAACATTGAGGCCCCAAGAATGTTCCTCTTCACCTTCGTCAATTTCCACGCACACCAGCACCTCGTCGTTTTCTGCTTTGGCATCATCAACGAGCACCTATGAAGCTAAAGATCAAAATCGAAAACGTTTGAAGAGAAAAGTTGATGATACTCGTCTCGAATCACGACCGCAGGCTTCATTTGAGAAGGAAGAGGAATAGAGTTAGAAAACGAAGAATAAATAAGCAGGAACGTCAAATTTTGCAAGGAAATATTAGAAGGACACAAAAGAAATCAGGAAGGGGGTGTTGAAAAATATAGCGGATGGGTGGAAGCGTAGTCTTACAAGTGCCTGCTAAGAAGCAAAGTAAAGTGTTTAAAATATATTCCGTTTCGTTTTGGTATTATACCAATTGCACTCCAGACCTACAGAAGTGGGTACGGCTACTAGGATGTCCTAAGGTAGGTGGTGCCTTCTTCACCGTGATCATGAACCTGTACTCTCACTTAATCATCTTGTCTTTTACTTTCCACTTTCACTTGTTTTACGCTTTCCAATTGGATAGCTAGCAATTGATCCTTGTTTTACTCAGCCAAAAATTTTGAAAGCACCCTCTAATAGACAGATCACCTAAGCCTAGCATTTTTTAATGCCGTAAAGTCTCGATTCAAGAGATTAGGTTCTAGAATATAGCACATTGACTGGCCCTAACACCATCCAACAGTGCAAATAGTATAATACCAAAACGAAACTGAGTCAGAGGAAAGGAAAGATATTCTGTGATAACAGTGAAGCTGTTATTTTAAAATTCAAGGTTTTACAGAGCCTCCTAATCCGAAGCTTGATCTTGACCTTATCTCTCCTCTCCATTTTGAGGTAAGATATACTTCGTCCCAGGCGAAACAATTGTAGGTTTGCTAGGGTGGCTAAGGTTAGCAACAGGGTAAAAACCCCTGAAAAACCTACAATTATTTCGCTTGGGACGAAGTAACTGTTACTGTAATGTGGTACTCGTTGTCCCTTAGAGTGCGGATGATGGCGGTAAGGAAAGCCAAAATGTTATAGGAAAGGAGTTACAACCGGGTTGTTCGGACATCTTGGCCTGACGATCAATGCGTCTTTAATAGGGAGATCTACATTGTGCCAGAAACTCCATTCTCACTATGAACGAAGCGGAAAGCTCGCTTAAGTGACGGAATACTAGTTACCGTCTCATAGTAGAATAATTCAAGTAGCGAAATAATAGTTATGGTCTTAGTAGAAAGGTTCGAGTTACGGAGTAATAGTTGCCGTCTTATCTCCTCGTCTCTTCATGTGTACATTTCGATTTTAATAAGTATGTTTGCGATTCCCTATATGGGTGGTCAGACCGGACGGAATAATGCTTAGGCGGGCTACGGGGTTGGGTCTGACTTGCACCGCACCAATCAAGTAGTACTATCGTGAAGTAACAAGACTAAAAGGGGATGCCCCGAATTCAAAAACCGAAATGTACATATGAAGATACGAGGAGATAGTAAAAAAGTTCAAACGGTGGAGTTGTTGCAGCCGCCGAGACTCCTAGCCGCGTCGCAATGGGTTTACCGAGTGGTTTTGTTGCTGCGATCGTTAAATCACACTTGTTGATCGCTTTGGACCCTTTCTTCCTAACTGCTTTACCACGGTACCTTGCAAACAGGAATACAAAAGTAGTGTAGGATGTCAGAAATTATCTCGTCCCAGGCCTAATAAACGTAAAACTGTAGTGGGGATTTAACTCTGTACTCAACAGAAAATCCCATGTAAACCTTACTACTTTTTACGTTTATGCTTAATAAGAAGTACCAAGACACTTCGTAGTACGAAGTATGTTATAGATGATACGACTTTAATGGCCTTTAGCCCTGTAAACTCACTCCTGTACCCTGTTTTGTCCCTGCCCGTGGACGTAGTCCCGAAAAGGTAAATCCCGTAGGCCTGTACTTTGATGTTGCTTTTATCTAAGGACCTACGAGTACCGAGAACTTGAAGTTATTCAGAACTCTGGAAGTAAATTATATACCTCGGAAAATATACCAACTAGCTATAGTACCTTCTATGTTCCTAGGCCCTAGGGACGAAGAGTTATACCTATAAATATATTACGGTATAAGGGCCCTGATTTCGGCGCTATAGGTGATTTCTCGCTTAGTTGCTAATACGTAGACTGTTTATCAAATACTGAAAAACACCCTCTAATCTTTGGTTCCTAAGTTCTATTATCTTTGAGGTTATTCGTACTCTAGTACTTTAGTAGGATGAAAATTTACGATTTGCCCGTGTTGTACCCACTCTCTTCTAAAAAGCGGCGATTTATCGCCAAGGGGCTATTGAAGTCGCGGAGTAATCGACCGGAGGCTATTAAAGTCGTATAATCTATTTTATAGCACAGCGCAGATCTGACTCGAACATAGTTCATAAATGATAGAATTGAGCGGTGTACTCCGTAGAGCATATGTAGGCAGATCACCGGATGGCCCGATTGCGAATAAGTCTAAGTAGAAGCTACATCCTCAGAACACAGCTCACAACATCACTACCTCTCGTTCATCTGTACTCACATTTCTTTTGAACATCAAATCCCTTCCAGCCTCTCTAACACCATCAACAACAAGCAACATCATGCGTTTCTCAATCACCACTATCCTCCTCCTTGCCGTTGGTATCTCTGCTCTGCCTCAAGAACTCTTCACCGAGGCGAGCGCCGACCGTCTTGAAAAGCGTGTACGTACAAAATTTATATATATCATCTCACAACAATCCTTGAACATGTTGCTACTGTCCCAAACTCCAACCATTCATACTAACTAACATTCTTTGAACAGCAAGGGGGCTGCAACGCAAGTGGGCAGGCCACGTGCCGCGATATCTGCGGAGGAAGTTATTCGTGCTGTGACAGCTCTTTTGGTGGGTGTGGATGCCAATGTTAATGAAGCCTATTCAATTGTTGAAATCCATGGGGGCGCGTGGTCAAGCCAAGAAATGTGCAATCGGTTTCTTGGGGTATGATTAAGGGAACTCAACGTATTTCAGGTTCTGGGATTTCATGGGTGCAGACATTAAGAGAAGGTTCAACGATGTATCAGCTATCGAGAAAAGTCCTGTTTACAATCTTTGTGCAACATTTATTATGACACAACTTTGACGCAAGCCGTAAGGGCCTTTTGAGTATCGAGAGTCTTCCTGAACTTACATACGTGTAAGCCTTATAGGGTTAGTCTTTTTGTTAAGAGGCCTGGTTATTACTCTGTACACACTTTATAAAAGGTTATTTATTAAACTTCTACTATAGCACAAGTAAAACGACTGTCTTAATATACCTAAGCTTCTAATTTAGAAGTTCTAAATACTAAGAAGGAACAGTTATTCAAATTATTTATATGTATATTTTAGTAGTACGTGGCTTGTAGAATAATATCATTCTGAATTATCCCAAGAGAAGTGCGTACAGAGTTAACAACCACGTCTCTTACATGTAAAGACTTTTCGTGCTTACGTTCAAATATTTACTTTAAAATCAGACGACATTAGCGTCTAAATCATTTTAGACACGTTATAGAGATAGCATGTTTACATTTTCTAAAGAAATGGTTTACTAACTAGTAATAGAGTGCTTCAATACGCAGGCGCGATGGTACGATCGATTGCTCCTTAATCTAGCATTACATAGATAAAGCAGATAAGAGGAATCCTTCCATTTTGCTCTATGTCCATGAAACACAGATAACACAGTGAAGTCCGATCGAGTAACTCATTAATCATTAGCACGCCGTCTTCTTAAAAGCGTTACAATCCACCTCCACCCTGCCTGAAATCGTCCACAGCCACCGTTAATGCACACATAATTGTATAATCAAACCCCGGAGATACTTTTACAATATACTATCACATGTCAGCAACGACGCATACACCCGAAAACTTGTAAGGGACTTACACTATTCTTTTCCTTCACAGTTCCACCTTCCGGCCTCGATATTCGACCGATAGGAACCCCAAAACACTATTTCATGGTCAGAAAAACGGGTCTAATGAGATCAAGAAGGGCAAAAATATAAGATAGGCCATCCATCGGAATCCTGAATACACCTCCGATGAAACAAAATTATCCTAAAAAGTCTCGCACAACTAAAATAGTTCTACGAGCAATTTAAGACGATTAGAACCAATATATCTTTATGGACCCAAGTGATTTGGGACGATTAAGTTGATTGTAGGAGGAATTCTAGTACAATGGACTCTTAAGGTGCGTCCAGAGTAATTGGCAGGTGTCTTACACTAATATATACATCTCTCGTTGTTGCACTTCCTCTTACACTCCATCTCTGCAATAAAAGTCAGTCCTTCGTTCGAAACGTTCAAACGTAGAACCTGTAAAAAGGTTGAAAATCCTTACCACTGTCCTTTTATCACGGGCATTGGTGAATTCGACTGTCCAAGTCGGATTTACTACTCCAGAGTTAGGCACCTCTCCTTATTCTCTGCAGCGCAGCTTTTTCATCTTACAAGTATCCGGATCCCTCGTGAAAGCAAAAACTGTCTGTCCTCGATTCGACTCCGCAATTCGCCTCTGACTACCCTGTTTCTTCGTCCGAAAAAGCACGTTTCCCCTCGTGTCGGTAAATTCTACATCTTGTCATTAGCAAAACTTTCCCTCAGTTATCGTGTTCTCGGAATCTTCAGCGAGGGATAACGCAAAAAGACTTTTACAAAAAGCAACAAAAAAAAACATACCCCTCTTCTGACCCCAACTGTGAGGGTTGCCCTTAATGCCCAGAACCCTCCTCGTCCCACAAATGACCTCCCACCTCATATCCCGGAAAATCGTAGAATTTCTGCTCATCCAAATCTCCATGCCCGTATCACCGGCATAAAATTGGCGATCAAACCAGACACCGCATTCCTTGATCCTCGATTGCGTTGCCATCCGACTTATATGACTCCGTATACTTTGTTTCGACGAAAGAGTTTGTCTCGAGGGACTCCGACTCACGGAGAGATATTGGTTTTGGTGGTCGTAATCATAGGCTGGCATTGGTGGAAGAGGTGGTAAGGGACTATCGAGGATGGAAGAGGAGGCGGAACGGATGGAAGGGGAACGGATGGAAGGGGAACGAAGTGAGTTACTCCTGCTTCTGATTGAGAAGGGGTAGTGGGTGGGCACTAGGCCGTTAGGGATTTCGAGTGTGGAATAGTTTTGATGCTGTGCAAAATCATGATTGGCGATCTTGTGAGCATCTGGGATTATTGCCTCTAAAGTACTGTAGTTGGAGCTATCTTGAAGCGCGATTTTGTCGTCGGGCAGAGGCACGACTTCGAGCATGCTGTAAGATTCATGTTGAACATCGTTGTAATGGGGCTTGAGTTTCCTGGAGGTAGGGCTTCTTTCTGGTACACGTCCTTCAGATATTTTCCAAGAATTAGACGAATCGATAGGGGAGGCCATTAAGGAACCCAACTGTTATAGCTTGAATATAATGAAGAGAAAGGACGATGATGAAGAACAAGCTTGAAGGAGCTCTGGGATCCTGGAACCACTAGAACCAGAACGACCCCCTGGACTATGCTTTCTTCCTTACGAAAGATCAGGTACAAGCAGGGAGTGAGCAGTAAGCGTGGCTGCGGCGTGGTTCTAGAAATGATCTTCAGGTGCAGAATTACTTGGTGAAATTCAGCCCCATCCAATCTCAGCGCACCGACTCGTAAAAGGGATAGCTGATAATTGGACGATTAGAGTAAAGCAATATTGGCCCCGTAGCGCTGCAGGTATGCCCACACTCGCGGTGCTCTTCGCACGAGTTACCGAGACGAAAGTCACGAGGTGTCTCTCACACCCTCGTCTCTGTAATCATGGAAGAACCGGTAAATGCCAAATCACCTGCCAATTTGGGGCCTTGGGGTTGTTGGTTTGACGACAAAGTTTGCCTACGGCGCAATAGATGAATAAGTCTAGGCCCACAATCAATCCTACGAGTCTATTTAGTAATTTTTCATTTGAAACGCGGGGGAGGCGCTGGTGTTGGTTGAATGAAAAGGAAGGAGTAGTTCCATCTGCACATGGGATTGGCCGACGGCGTAAGCTTTCAAGAAAAACGATCGCACCTGTCCGAAGCTTGCCTGCTAATCGTACCAAAACGCACTCAGTGACAATGATGGTGCATGTTTTGTTTACAAGTATTTTGTTATACAGCCGTAGTTCTGCTTAAGGGTGTGCTGTGAGGCTCTAATTCTGTGGCGACACCGAATTGCGCTTGAAGTAATCCCATTGTCCCTCTGCGGGCTTCTCTACCAAGTCTTCCCATCTGCGAAGTAATTGATTAGCAGGGTTCTTCAAATAACAGTATTTGAGGCTCAGATATGGCCAAAGAAGAGTATTCCGTGCGATTGAAACACCAACCCAAATCCCAAGAAATGGAAATTGTTCAATCCTTCTTGTTCAATCCCCCGGGTTCTGAGTGATCTCGGTGCCTAGACATATGCTTCCTCCCAAGACGAAAATAAAATCGTAGCCGACTTACGCTTTGCTTTCCAGTAACACATGCGCGAGTTTGAGCTCTCCTGCGGCAACCTGGATAACCTCCTCAATAAGACCTGCACCGATTCTGTTTTCCACTTCTCCAACTCTGGCCGTAGTTAGCATTGTTCCGAGTGAAACGTTGCAAGACTCCAATTGAAGTAAACAACTTACTGCTCTGCAGTCAATATGGGCTCCTCTGGCAAGGTAATCTTCTGTCCTCCAGTCTCATACTTCATGTATGCGCCCATCTCCACGCCACCCTTAATCGCAGCCTCTCCGTCCCACTCATCATCGGCCCCGGGCACAGCCTCTGGCTTCGAAGTGACAAAAACGCTCCCTCCATGCTTCTCCTTGGTCATTTTGCCAATCAAACTAACCACCTTCCCATCAACGTTATCCTCCGCAACGAAGGACTCGGGGTGTGCTTCTACGATCTTTTTCGCAGATTCCCTCCATGCCTCCAGTCCCTCTGGCACAACAGATTTCACAATGCTCAAGCGGTGCTTCGTGACAGCTTCTGCGGACTGGCGATATAAAGAGCTCTCGGGGAATTCGCCGAGCTTGTCCAGAGTTCGCGAGTAGAGGTAGAGGAGGGCGGATCGCGGAGATGGGTGGGTATTGAGGCCTGTGAGACCAGTAGGTGTGTTAGGTTCGAGATATGCTGAAGGCTTGACGGCCGCCAGCTGGCGGAATGTGCGGCGCATCGTGAGTATGTTCAATGGGTTGAATTGAAAGACGGAGCATGAACGTGCATCCAAATGTGAATGCGTTCGACAGCCCTTCGAGCTTCCAGGTTGACGTCTTGGCACGACGCTAAATTCAATGTCTCTCTGTACCAGTAAGGTAGGTAGTTAATCATGTTAAATCATCCAATTTATTGATCTAAGATTCCTTGACTCAAGTCTACTTTTAGAATATACACGACGGTTTCTGAGAGCAGAGCAATTTCTTATAACATGGTTACATGCGCATCTTTCTTCAATTACGGATATCCAAAAGGTCACAAGTCATGTGATTATTTCCAATGGAGCGTTTCTGATTGGACAATGCGTATAAGAAGTATTATAGTAGGAAAAGGAAGAAATATATCTGTCAACAATGTGTAGACCAGCCTACAAGTCCCCCTAGACTACCCGAACAAAGATTGATGATTGGTATTGACGCCGAATATCTAGGCATCTACGGTTTGGAGTAATAGTTCGACATCTCCAACCTGGACAGAAGCTGAGAGATGGTATTCTCCTCCGTCAAATCATCAAAATCAAAAAGTCCCCCTTGATCCGCAGCTCTCCCGTCTATAAATTTCCTCTCGCCATATCCCTTCTTCTCGCTCAAACTCCTACACACCGAAATAAAAACACCAACTTTCTTCCTAAACCTGGCATATAGCTCTCGAACTTCCTTGTCTGCACTATCTTTTCTCTTTGATCCTGTAGCTCTTTGCCTCGAATACTTTGAGAATTGAAGAACCAAGGTAAATATTTCTTCGAGCAAATTTAACACGGGTTGTTGGCGCTTTCGGAGTAGAAGTGCAAACATGATCCTGTCAAGGACTCTTTCATGATAATCCCGGAGTTTGTCGATGCCTTCATTCTGCCCTAATGCGATATTACCATCATCTCGGTTGATGCGAGCTTCAATTTGGTCCAACTTTCGTTCAAAAAGCCGCCATGTAGTCTCAATTCCGGTATCAAAGAAATACCCGCAAATACTAGAGATGAAGTGATGAGCTTCTATCCGAAAGCGCTGTGCTAGATTCTCAATTCCTTGCCAGCGAGCAGTTCGGTCAGTGGCGTCGCGAAAAAGAGCCGACACTACGTAGAGCATTCGTATTACGCGTAGGAGGAGCTTGAACAGCTGGTCGTATTTGTACAGTATGACGGGTGTGATGACAGCATCAAGAGGGGCTGGGGGTTTGTATGATAATCGAAGGAAGTCCAGGGCTTCAACGGAGTCTGGATCCATACACTTTTGGATATCTTCCTCCGACATGTCTCGGACCGCGAAACTAAGATCACCTGGCAGTGAGGTCTGGTCGAGAAATGTACCGGCATGAATTGCATCCGGGGAGTTGTTTGTGTGGTAGCTCTCAGTCATGACTCCCATAAGCGCAAGTCGCAGTTCTGAACTTGCAGGTGGCCATGTGTCTCTGCCTCCAAGACGAAGACCCATAGTGCCACCAGAGCGGGCGATTCCTCTTTGTCGCTCTGCTGTCTCCAATTCGGGATCGAATAGAGCATGAGATAATCTGCTAGAGAATACACCGTTACCAAGCAAATGAAAGCTCCGCTGGACACTGAGATGTTCCCGCAGGTTGTGTGATTTGAAAAATATACGCATGCAAGTACCATTGACGATTCGGGCCTGGGCGGAAATGATGGGGTTGAACGAGAGTACTGGAACTAGGGAAATTGGAGGAGAAAAGAGAGAGGTATCTTCTCGCACCGAGTCTCCCGACGTACGAAGATATGCATTGAGCTCTTCGGAAAAGCTGTCGACTTGAACATCCTCTCCCAATGGCTTATTGAACATATCAATAGTGGCGAGTAAATGTGCTTCCATTCCACTTTCCTGACTACTCCAGAAATTGGGTGGAGAGGAGCTTGCAACCAGATTCTGACTTAGACTTATATCTTCTTCTGCTGGCTCAGAGCTCTTTTTGCCAAATTCTTGGATAGCTTTGGTTAAATCACTCTCGTATTGCAAAGCTCTACCTTCAACTTTGACGATATCCTCCCATGAAAACTTCCAATCGAGAGAAGGCGGGCATGCAGAAGCTATAACTTCAGCTCTTGCCAATGGGTGATCGGAATGGTGATCTCTTAGAAAGCGAAGACTCCTCCCAACCTCAAACATCGCACGAGCATCCTCTGAAGAGATGAAAGCAGGTACTCGGTCTAGATCGAGAACGAAGTCGGGTTCGTTAACTTCCAGTCCTTGCTCGTCCACCCACTCTCGATTTTCAACTTTGACGAAACTCTTTCCTTTGCCTTCCTTAGTTAGAGGTATGGTCGTCTCGCGTTCCAATCCAAGCCATACTCCAGAGAACTCAAGCCAGGGCCGAGATACTTGGGAAAGTACCTCTAGCAGAATTCCTCTGAGCGAATCTGTTCTGTGCTCGAGCAACTGAATCTCTTGGTATATGGTAGAAAGCATAGACTCGTCACTTCGACTTTTAGAAACATGTCTTGTGATATGGCCGAAGCATTTCAAAATCGAGTGGGTGGATTGAAATAAAGCTTGCAGTTGCATAATACTGTTTTGCGTAGAGGGATTTGCGTTAAACCGCGCTTGTATTGTGGAAAGCAATTGCGAGACAGAATTTGCCAAAGCAATTCGACCTGGAGATGCATGCGCGGTGTAAGACTTGTCAACAAACTTCTGGAGGGACACTGTGATGTTTCCACAATCCATGAACATGACTAAGATATTTTCTAGCAATGTTCCGCTGTAACCAGATATTCTCATCTTAGGAAAGGCCGAGTCGAAAGTTTGCTTTTCTTCTACCCAGGTAAACAAAACCGAACTTCTTCCCAGCGCCAGTGCAAACAGAGCTGCTGTATATGTCTTGGTATCAACGACAACATGGCCGGCGTTGTTGATCTTTAAGAAATCTTCTTGCGCTATAATTGCAGCATCGAATGTAGTAGGCCCGGTCTCGGTTATGTAGGGCGTTTGGCGCTCTCTGAAATGGTGATTCTCAAACGCATCCCAACTCAAATAACCTGCTTCGTCTGGTGGTATTCCTGTCTCTCCCAGGCCCAGCCATATATCTTCTTCCCCGACGTCCTTCGTATTCTCGTCTCCAGGCCCATCGGCAGAAGCGGCTGGGTCACTCTTGGGTTCGATATCTACCGGGACGACAATAGGGTCTCCAAGAGTATAATCTGGGAGGTTGAAATATGTGTCGGTCTTCTTCGTGGCATCGGCGATCGCTGGTAGCTTCTCATCAATATCTGCTTCATATCAGTTATTGAAAATTGTGTGTAGGTAATGAAAGCAAGATAAAGTGAAATGCGAACCATCCAGTTGTAGTTGGGAAAAAAGTAACCCGTCCTCTATCAATCCCCCAAGATACAATTTTGAGGGCGCCCAAAGGTCTGGTATTGCGAATGGCTTTCCAGAATCTCCCTCATCCTCCATATTTACATAATGTTCCAGAGACGCGTCGTGGTTGTGGGGAGACGCGGGAGGGTTATCAGGAAAGGTTATCAGGGACTGGGGTTCAGGTATCTTGAAGCCTGAGGCATCAAGGCTTAGAGAATTCAATGTTGACATACTGTACTCATAGAAAGGGGCAAAAAAACAATAAAAATTCACTTCAACCATGCCAACTTCTTAGGACATGTAGGAAAAAGTCCAAAAGATTGGTAGCTTCTCTTTGATTGAGCGTGTCATCCTTAGTGCAGGGGCCATGCTAATCTTCTCTGTATTGTTTCACGTTGACCAAATGCCCAAAGGCGAAATGACATTGCTTATTGATGACTATAGAAAGATTTTGACAGAAAGTCACAAGTCACATGTCGGCTTAAAGTCGGTGGATGTCCTTGATAGTAAGACACTAAGTGGCCCCATATGACCCACTAATTTAATGAAATTCAAGAGACACAAATAGTGAAGATACTAATGCATATTCTGGGTGATAAAGCATTCTAGAATCATGCTTTGGCAATACCTTTGTCTTGGATCCTCTAATATGAAACCACTACTAATACATATATGAATCTGAACAGTACTTATGTAAATTTGCTATGCAATAATAACCACCCAATAGTGTCAAGCGAATCAAGGATGGAAATGACCCCGTTGATTATTAGTTCTACTCTAGTCCGCTTGTAGATTCATTAGCCCTATAAACAGTAACTTTACGATAGACAATCCTACTATATATTAGAAGCCTAATTAAACAAAATCCAGTTGAGAATACGAGGTAACCTAATATACATTGGGAGTAACAGTAGATAATGCTTTAGAATATTAGAATATATATGCAAACGCTTTGGTTCACTTACATCCCTTGTACAATAATGAACAGTATTAGAAACTCCTGATACTAAAAGAGATTTGCTAATTCTTTAGATGTCAATAGCGAGATTGCACAGGGAAAGGGTAGTAAATTGTTAGGCGAATATGCAGTCGTAAATGCTTTGACTTATTCCTGGGGGAATAAATCATATACCAATGCCATATTCATTCTGCTAGATTCCTCACTGTTGCCTTTTCTCTCACCTACTTAGTAATACTGTACAACCACAGAAGCATGCGAACTTAACATAGCATAAATATACATTAACAATAGCTTCGTGATACATCAACCGATTTCGCCCGTAACCCCCTCTTTTTATGTAGAAAAACAAGAGAGTACTTTTGCAAATCAACCCAGCCCCCAACACCAATCCACAAACTATTCAAGCCTTGGATAACTCCACATTCCCATTGGTACTCCCACTAGGTCTCACTCTTCCATTTTCCGAATCATGTCCCTTCCATTCCGGATCTCCCATCTCAGCTTCTTCCGCCCTCCTCTCATCCACCAAATCTCCCGCCAAACTCTCCACTTCCTCTCCCTCATCCTCCTCGGGCAACATCAAATTAAGCGCCACCGCCAAAAAAGCCGTGACTGCAAATCCCGTCTCCATCACAAGCGCAATAGCGTCAAAAAACCCCGCTTTCGCCCGATTGCCCCCCTTGTAGGTGAAAACGTACGAGAACCAGTCAGGGACCAAGATAGCACCCAGACCTAGGGACATGGCAGCGGTAAGGATGAAGCGCGTTCGTCGTGTGAAAGGGACGGTGGCGATGATTCGGATGCCGGAGACGGCTACGGAGGCGAAGAGAAAGGTAGTCATTCCTCCAAGGACGGCAGAGGGAATGGATGTTAGTGCAGCGGCGAATTTGGAGAATACGCCCATGACGATTAGGAAGAAACAGGCTGCGTAGCCAGCTTTACGGTTTGCGCAGCGGGTTAAGGCGATTACTCCGTTGTTTTGGGCAAAGGCTGTTGTATATGTTTAGCAATCATTCTTTAAGATCTCTGGGATTTTTGGAGGAGGAGCGTCGTTTTTGTAGGACTTACTTGACATAGGGGTGATGGTACAAAGACCAGCAAGCATTCCGTTGAATCCATCGGCCAAAACCCCACCTTGAATCCTAGAGTCGAAGAGTTTGCCATCGACCTGGAGGCGAGAAACATCGCAAGTTGCCGTGATATCACCGATCGCTTCCATCATAAGAATCAGGTAAACTGCCATGAACGGAAGGATGAAAGGACCGTAGACGGAAAGAGGAAATGTCTCAACCCAGATAAATGATGCTGCCGGTGCAGCATCGATTGAACTTTTGTCAAAGTAACCTGTCGCTGCTGCAATGATGCATCCTACGAGAAGACCGATGACAACACTCACTTTATCAAAGCATCAGTAATGTATCTATTAAGCTTCCTGAGAGAGAGTGAACTTACAAGATTTCATAATAGGAGCTCCAAATCTCTCACTTAGAATAATAGTAACGAAGACCGAAACTCCAAGGCCAATAAACTCAGCACTTCCCCAGGGCAAAGCATGGGGTGCACTATTCGAAGGACAAAGTTGAAAGTTCCCGGTCTCCGGTCTCCCATTGCAATTTCCACTCCCACCAGCCCAATTCTTAAGGCCACTCGTAATCAAAGAGACACCGATAAGTGTAACTGTAGGTCCAGTAACGAGAGGCGGGAAAAGTTTCTTCAATGCTGATGGAGGGAGGAAAGAAAGTCCAATTTCCAATAACGCGCAAAGTGATGATGTTCCGAGAACTGCTCCATATCCTTCGGGACACGGCAAGGGAGTTCCATCTGCTGAGGAGGGACACATTCCATTCGAGTACATTTGGGAAAGTCCCTTAGTAGCAATAGGAATGATGGCGAATGAAGTCCCAACTACGGAGATGAGTCCTGTGCCAATGTAGTATGGAGTTTTGTAGATGTGGAATCTGGTGATTTGAACGGCCGAAAGAATACCACATACGATCAATGAGGTGGAAACGAGATATTGAGTAGTATTTGCGCTAAAATTTGCAGACCCTCCAATGATGAGGGGTGGTGTAATTACTCCTGCCAACATTGCCAAAGCATGTTGAAATCCGAGTAGAAGAGCCAGTACAACAGGCATTCTATCCTGAAGACCGAAAAATGGGGCTCGTTTCTTGGATTTCTTCATAAACGGAAGGTTCGGTCTGAATAGAAATGCTATACTTCTTGTAAGTATTCAAGAAACTCATATTTATCGTTGGATTGCTAACCATAATCATATGTTCCAACAAGTCCTTCCTTGGTAGTGAAAGCCTTGACAATGTGCTGAATATGTTCTCCAAATGATCTCTTCGGGCTGTGCTCAGGTACAATCTGATCAGGTCCGTCCATTGGACCGTTATCAATCGTGACGGACATTATAAGCGAAATAAGTTGATAATACTAGAAGGGAAAAGGAACACTTTTGAGGGTTGGGTGGAACCTAGATATCGAGGCCTATGTGGCGGGGTTCGGGAAGAGTAGTGCCAAATCCCAGATTCAACTCTACAACTGAATGCTTGATGATGACAAGAGAAGAAATCCAAAGCAGAGCGAGATCCTTCTATATAGAACCACTTATCTGGAGCTTCATCCATTCCAGGGTCGTAAAAAATTGTCCTTGGAGATCATGGAGAAGAAAGTTGGGTTCAGCCTCCACTTATTGACGGATGGTCCCGCCCTTTAGATAGGCGAGCTTCCAGAAATCGGATTGACCAATCAGAGACCACATTCTTCCCCTGCGTAATTCGCACGGCTCAAGACTTTTACACATGTCCCCCAATCCCCTATCAAATCCTTATCCTAACCCGCGACCCAGAACTCGGGATCCGCGTGATGGCTCGCCCCAGAGAAATTCCCATGTTTCCCACGGAGTAATGTAGCCAATTTTACATACTAGAATATTCATGCATGACCGGCCGGTTCCGACGATCTCTTCCACTTGGTGGAGGCAAACGAGAAGTTGCTTTTTATTTGTTACAGAGAGCGAGTAGATTCGATTTCTCTCTAGATCACTCAGAGCTTAGGGTCCCTAGCCCCCAATTGCGAGGCCCTTCATTATTTTGTTCTTTCTCTGACGTCCGGCAATCCGAATATATCGCGCAAGACTGATGTGAGATCCTGCCAGCGGAAAGAGAAGAAAGCTGACGGCATGACGCGCCCTCAAAAATCGTGAAGTAACAGAGTGGAAGTATCCTCGCGAAGGTAAAAATAAGGAAATAGTTAACATATAGCACTTTCATTGTAACTTACTTCGTATCTTATAGTTCTTGTACTTAATTCATACAATGACAACAATGAACCAGATGAACTCCGTAATACCACCGCTAAATTTTTACCACAAAGCAACTAAATCAATCATATCAGCATTCTGCAAGAACGAGACAGGAAAGTGTTAATTCACTACCGCGTTTCCACTTAAGGCATCTTCGTATGTAGTTGTCAAGATAGTCATCTATTAAACATAATCACTCTCTATGTATAAATTAAACCAGAACATCTACAATTATATTTATCTTATAGCCCTACTAATTCCCAAAAAGACCCTCAAACATAGGTAAAGTAACAGTATACACCCCTCTTACAACCATCAAGGAAGGTCCACCAAGAAGCTCTAGTCTAACTCCAACATATCAGCTCATCTAGATAGTCTTCCAGTACTTATACCGAGTAGGTATCTATCTGCTTAACTTAAAGGGGTAAGTAAGACAGTTAAAGCTAGATACTATCGCTGGTTATAGTACGTCTCGGCCCCGCCTTTTAGCTACGTAAAACCAGCGAATCAAAGACTTATATCTAGGCGATACGAGTATAGACTTTTTTTCACATATGATCTACGTGATAGTGTCCAGTATTGATTGTCTACCCCCTTTACCGACTATAGGTAACTCTAGAGACCAAATTAAAACTTACAAACAATCACCAACCACCAAAGAACACAAAACACAAAACACAAAAACACCCTAGGTAATTCTCAGCATACCTAACACCCAACACCCCCTCCCCCAAAAGAAAAGCGCAAAATCTCCATAACCTACAATATAACACATTAAACCCTCCAACCCAAAATACATCCCCAGCCATATCCACCCCCTCACCTCCTCAACTTAAATTTCTCTACATCTCTACATCTCTAAATCTCTATATTTCTACATCTCTACATCCATACCATACCGTATCCCCAAATCTCCTCTAAACCAACCACCAATCACCAAAATCCAACGCAGTGCAGTCCCTTCCCCCCCAACCAAACCCCCCCAAAAAGCACAACACCCCAATCCTTCCCACCAACATAAGCAAAACATCGACTAAGCTCTACACACTACAAAATAAAAAAAGAGAAGAATAAAGGAAACCAACTACCTACTCGGTACCTCCATAATATAACAGATGAATTAACCCCCAACAGAGAAAAGGTCCCACCCAACATACCCGTCATCAAAGGTGCTCATCATCCGTAACCCATCCCATCTCCCAATATATACTCTACATCACTAAACATCAGTTGACGTCACCGTGATTTCACCATTTCAGAACACTCGTCATAACAAAAATACACTATCAAGACAACAGTAGAGCTATTGCAGCGTTTGAAAAGTTCATGCAGGTGGCAGGTCGCTCCTTCAACGAAAGCAAAAATATGAAAGATCATGTAATTTAGGTAGGAGTATCATCTTTATTTGTATTTCTGTAGCTCCCATTGATTCTAAAAAAGGGAGTAAGAGAGCACATGTCTGTCTGTCTTGTCTTTGGAATCTGGAAAAAGCCATGTGTGCCAGCCAATGTCCATCCCAACCCATGCATGCACACAACAATATGGCTTGGATTAAGTACCAAATACACAGCGAATGCTCGAATCATAAAACCCCCCCGTCCTGATTTCGTGAAAAAAAGAAGTAGTCTTTCCCATCCATATAACGCCACCCCTTGATCTATTGAACACGCTCACAAAACCAAAAACGACAATTTTGTTTCCCCCTGGGACCCGACCCCGGGGTCATCAGCTCATTAAAATTATACGCAATAACAGAGAAAGAGAATCTATGCTGCATCTGCAGACGCAACAGGCTCTGCAATACGAGTAACCTGGCTGCCAGCACGAATAATCTTCTTGCCTGCTGAGTCACTGACGAATGAGATGTCCTTGTTCTCGCGTTGAGCTCTTTTCCAGATCTCAACCTCACAACCTCCTCGTAGAACACCAACTCTCATTGTTGACAGCAAGTTGTGAGCGGCGTTGGAATGGTTGTAGACACCTCCATTGAAGATGGCGGTGGCGTCTTTTCCGATACCAGATGTGATCAAGGCCTTCCCACCTGGGTGGTCCTTGATGAAATCCGTGACGTCGTGAACAACACCAGCAACTGCAACCAGAGCACGGCCATTCTTGGCCTCGGCTTGGTAAGATTCCCAGTCGATGATTGGCAATTGCTCGAGAGGGATACCCCAATCAAGTGTTTGTCTCTTTTGGTCGAGCTTCTTTTGCAATTGTTGGAGACGACCCTTCTCAATCTCGTTTGATTTGAATTGCTTCAGATCGTAGGCGAGGCCAAGTTGCTTCCAGATCCAGATAGACCACTTGGTAGGGTCATATTGATGCCATTCGATAGCGTTTCGGTAATCGGATGGGAACTCGTGATGGAAGTTGTGATAACCCTCTCCAAGAGTGACGAGAGCGGTGATAACGTGGTCACGAGGAGAGTTGCGGTCATCGAAAGGTTGATCACCGAGCCAATGGGCCAAAGAGTTGACGCAGAAGGTGGCTTGTTGCACGACGAAGATTCGGAGAATACCAGCGTAGATAAATCCTCCTTTCCAGTCTCCCCATCCGAGACCAGTGACCAAGCAAGGAAAGATCATGCCCATAAAGATGACGCACTTGATATAGTTTCGGTGTTGCCAGACGACGACGGGGTCATCGTTCAAATCGGAGATATCGGTACGGCCAATACGCTTTGGGTTCTGCTTCATGATCATCCATCCGAAATGCGAGTAGAGGAGTCCTTTTCGAACGGAATATGGGTCCTTGTCGGTATCGGTGTATCTGTGATGAGCTCGGTGATCTCTTGACCACCATCGGATTGAGCCTTGGACGGCACCAGCACCGACGGCAGCGAGGAAGATTTTGAGAGGAAGGCGAGCCGAGTATGAGGTGTGTGCCCAAAGGCGGTGGTAACCTGCGGGTTGAAATGTTAGCTACGGAAAAAACATTGCTCGTCGTGAGAATATGACACACCTCCGGTAATTCCCAAACCAGTCATGAAGTAATAGGCAAAGGCAAAGAGGGCGGTTTTCCAGTAGAGAGGAGTGGAGTAGGCGGCAATCATTCCGTAGATGGGAACTCCCACAATGAGGGTGACATTGAGCCAATTGACGTGTTTGTACCAGTTGGCTCTGGTGATGGCCTCGTCGGCGATATGTGCTTTCTTGGTATCATATTTTTTGGTGGCCCGGACGGGAGCCTCTGACGGCTTTGCCATACTAGCTGGCTGAGTCGAGAGAGTGGCCATTGTTGGTGGTTTTGGTGGGAAAGAGTGTCGTGGAGGAAGAAGAAGAGGAGAGGGGGGAGGAAGAGAGAAGGACGTTTATAATTGTTGGCAGGCCCGAGGCACTAGTGGATTTTTGGCCTGTTAGACCAGGGGTAGGGGAAGGGGAAGGGGGGGGTTGNAGAGAAGGACGTTTATAATTGTTGGCAGGCCCGAGGCACTAGTGGATTTTTGGCCTGTTAGACCAGGGGTAGGGGAAGGGGAAGGGGGGGGTTGAGGTGTGGTGTGGCCAAAATGGCGTGGGGAAGGGGAGGATCGGTTTGGAAGAAGTGGAACAAGAGGGGCCACCAGCTTTTTGGTGGGACGCGCTTTCCTTCTGGTTGATGCTGACGATGGCGACGGCGATCGGGCAGGCGAGCGTGTAGTAGCGTAGGCCAGAAGGCTCTACCGGTCGGTAGGTAGCTGTTCTGTTCCCTGGTGTGACTTTGTAGATACCTGTGAGTTGCAGTGATTACTCGAGGAGATGCCCAGGGAAGCTCCCAACGATGGAGATTGTGGGTGTTTTATGATGACGATCTGGGCGCCTGTAACTCGATTCACGAACTGCTGTCCAGAGTCCCTCCCGAGGTCCCAATTGAATGCCGCCATGCAGAGCTTCTCGCCCTGCTGGCATGTGCCGCGAAGAATTCCATACACATACCAACCACAATTCTTGACGCTCTCCCACAGATTTCGTCCTCAACAATTTTGGATGGGCTGCGTGCTGATTGGCTGCTTAGCGATTTAGGGGCCCAGCGGCTTCTCCATCCCCATGGAGGGAGGTCAACGCCTTGGCAAGCCACGGGTGAGGTGGTAGCGCCTGCAAGTCCCCGGTTATTCACGCCCTGAAATACCGGCTACCCAGCCCTGCATCCTAAATGCACCATGGCAAGACTACCTACCTCTGTCTCTACCTCTCACTACATACCTAAGGTAGGTACCCATAGGTATGCTGTTACCTACCTAGGTACTTTTCCTTGTGAACGGCATCTCTCCAATACCAGTAGCTCCAGTTTCACAGCGTAATTTCCTTCCAAGTAATATACCAGTATCTATATATATCTTCACGCAATGTGTCTCAGCCCAACTCGTGTGGTTTGTACTTCGTGTGGGCATCGGTGATGGGTCCTCCGGGATGACAGCTCGCTGTAGTGCCCCAACGCACAAATAGACTTTCCATAGGGTTTAGTTTGATCATGATGCAGGATTCAGGCACCACCAAACACCCGCCAGGGAACCTGCGAGCCTGCCCCGCCATCAACAAAACGGAAAGCGTGACAAGTCTCCGACCAAGCCAAACACAGGCCATGACGATAGGACACGACTCCCGCCCTGAACTCTGATAAGGTGGTTCATTACAAAGACGGGATCGGGATACGGAAAGCGTGTACGGAGTATCGCAGATATCAATAATGCCCTCAAGGGACCGGTTCTGGGACTGGGACTGGTACCGGTATCTTGCTCGTAAAGAAATCAAACATCCAGTTATCCAACGTCATGTTCATGTGCCATTTGTTTACAGTATAGTACGAGTACTCGTACTCTAGAGGCACAGGTTCAACATCCAACATGCCTCGGTTGAATCATACCCCGCTAGTCGCTCAACAACTTTTGGAGCAAGGGATGGATGCATATCGCATATCCCACCTATATCTCCACGTGATGGTGTGGATAGGTATGTAGAAGTATCTCCGCTTTTATTTCTGGCCTTCCAGAAAAAATGTTGAATGAAGTACAAAAATGCGGATTCGCCACCCCGCCATTCCACAATTTTACATTACCCGAGAAGCGCTTGGTTGGACCCCTATCTTGGCAGATATGAGTGAGTGCTTTAACTGTACTCCGTACTTTCAAGAAGACTCTTCCAAAGCTTTCGTGTCTGTCGAATAACGCACACGCACAAACGAAACTGCTCACGATGAACAATGGATTTCTAGAAGAATGTCTTTATATCGCCTGGTATAGTTGACTACAGCTCTTCATTTGCAGGGACATTGGCAAGAATACCATCCACCTCATCCAGAACTTCGCTCAGGTCGAGCTGCGCAATGAAATCTCTCCCCAAAGCAAAATCAAAAGATCGACCACCATAATCCGATGGAACGACCCGGAATTCTTTCTCCAGCTCTTCCGGTCGGGATCGTGAAGCATCAAGCTCAGCAAGCTGGAACCGTAGCACAACAAAACGAGTGGACATAGTCTCACCCGCCATCCCTTTGAAAATGGTCCATTTCCGGGACGTTGGCCCACCGCTAAACTCCTCCTTCAATTTCAAGAGCTTTACCCGGCTTCTAGAGACGTAGTTGAACGATGTTTCCAAGTCGAATACCGCCACTGTTGCATGAGGAGTTCGAGCAGAGTCAAGGACGTATGCCCACATGCCGAATTTGCCGAAGCGTGGAAGGTTTGGGCGTGACCTGTTGATTATTTGCCCAATTGTAGTACTGTGGTCCACATAAGCCAGATCGGTGAGAAGTGGTTTGAGCCATACACTGTCCTGTCCTGGCATATCGTATGTGAGTAGCGATAGGACCGGCGCTTGAGAGTACTTGTCATACTGCGGAAACACGGAAAATATGGCTACGATTCGTGAGTGGAGCTGTTGAATATCGAACCCTTGTGGAAGGTTTGCTAAAGCTTGAAGTTCTCGCACTAATGCTGTGGTGAACGAATTGGAAGCAGCGTAGGAAACGTGGTTGTAGCTACAAGCTGCCATTTGCCAGGTTGGACCAGCTCCAGGAACCTGAACCTGCTGATTGATATAAGCCGAGTTGACACTCGTCGCAAAGCAACAGTCCAGCAATATGAATGCGGGTGAGCGGGCTTTCTCTAGAAGCTCTTGTATGCCACCAACACCATCCCAGCATACAGACTCTGCGAATTGGTTGTCACTGATTATGTACAAGGTCAGCTTTTTTCGGTATCATTCGCTAGCTTGATTTCCCATTACCTTTTCCAATGCAGTGCGCCGACCTCCCGGGCTCCATGTCCCTTGTAATAGACAATATTCAGAGTCGTAGGTTCATCAGAGCCAATCAGTTGCTGCACTTTCTGCAAGACCGCCGCATGGCTATCCACAAGAGGAATCTTCCACCCCGGCTCCAAGACTTCGAAATGATACAGATTCTCAAAGACGTCTCGCATAGACTCGAGCTCGCTCTGAAATGTCGGCGCGAGGGGATCCAGGTCGTCCAAACGGAGCAGAATAACCTTGACGCAGAAGTATTGCGGTTGCCCCATCAAGAGCTTGGACACAACCAAGTTCCTAAAGAGAATTCTGAATCTTCTCAGGGCGTGTCAGTGAAATCTCACTTCTTAGAATGAGGAGCTTTCGAAAGGATAAGAAACCCCTGAATTTCTTATAGTTATGCTGTAGCGCTATCAACCAACTCACTGCTTTTCAACACCGGCACTGCGCGGCACCGGAGGTTCTGAGGAAGAGCCTTTATTGCTTTTTTTCGCTGAGGACTCCTTTGGTTTTGCATAGGGCTCCTTGGGTCTTGCATATTGCTCCTTTCCTTCCGGCTTTCGGGTTCTCGGCATTGTACAAGTAGGGAACGTTGAAATGACTTGGTTGATATGGAGCACCGTCGTTGGGTTCCCAACAAGTGATGGTGTTGCAAGTATTTGATCCTCGCGATTATATATCGGTGGGATGGGCATGCTTCAGCTTAGATATAGGAATTGGGCATGAATGAGGCTGATGGGTAGGCATGTCGTGCAACCACCAAAGCACTTGTTATGCAGCTCGGTTCCGATGTGGTGTACAGAGGCGAATCACAAGGTGTGGTATCAGCCTCATATTGCTTCTTTGAAATGGAGGCTGTTTGTGTGGATTTGGCAATATTAATATCACGGGTTCATGAAAGTCTGTGGGGGTTTGTTGTTCGGTTCTGTGCTGGCTTTTAACTGAGGATATTTGCTTTTGTAAATTGGATATATTTGTTGTTGCAGTCACGTGGACTTTACTTAATCGAGAGAACTTGAAGATGGATTTGGGGGGGATATTAGTTGCCTGTTTGCTTTTGTAAGAGACTTGTCTATGATTTCGGACATACCCTACGAATCCATTATGCTAGAAGTCCATATACAGTTAACCTACTTGTCCCAGATTACTTCGGTTTCTGAAGATATACCGGTTCTAATGGTCCAAACTTGCTCGTACAAATATTTTGGTTGTTCGAGGCTTTTAGGATAAAATCATTCTAACCTACCGTAGTAAGACTTCTAATTAAATACTTAACCCGACTTTAGTAGTACTTAAGTTAAGTTATAAATTTAACTATTTAAGTAACACTCGAGTAGTCATATAAAACGTAACTAAACTATTTAGAGATCTAGTCCCTATATTTTAAGATTATAATAGGTCTAGATGGCTCTAGTCCCTTAGCCCCCTACCCCCCTTAGTTACTTTCTAATATACCTCTATATAAATTAGATAATCTAATTAACTAAGAGGGTTATATTATAAGCTTATACCCTACCTATAATAAGTCGTATATAGGGAAGGGGGTAACGGGAGCTATCTAGATACTTTATTAGCCCCGAGGTAGGGTTACTCGGCTAAGTCATATACAGACTGCCCAGAGTCGGCCAGCGAGGCCGGGCGCGCTACGGGGTATCGGGTAGACAATACTCAAGTTACTTGTAAGTTAATCGAGTACTTGGCGAGTTAAGTTGATTAGTAGTTTTAACTACTCGAGTTAAGCTAAGTACGTATCACTACTCAACTCAACTACTCGAATTTACCACGCTGTTATAACCTAGGAAAGTTTACAATAATAACGGCCTCTTTTACTAGGAATATATTCAAGAGCCTATAATCTTGCCTAGTATAAATCAATCCATCCCACCTCTTCCAAGTTGCACTTCTCAAACGCCTCCCCATCCCTAAGTCCATCAACGACACAATCTCCATCGACCAGCCAGCCCCCGCCATCTCTTCTCCTAAGCACCACAGGAACACTACATCCCAAGAGAATGGCAGTCTGATCCCCGGGTCTCGCTTTCATATTCGCCCATCCCAATCTTCCAAAGTCCGTGATGATGAGATGCATATTCCATTCCAATGCCCTTTGTATAATATCCATGGTATGTGCCCGTGGTACCATATCCGCACTACCAAAACATGATGGCAAGAGGTCAGAACATTTTGGTAATGTGTATTTGGAGGGTCCCTTCATCCAATCCCCCAAAGTCTTGCCGTAGATCTCAAAATCTGAGTTTTCGATGAACCATGCGACAAGTGAAGGGTATGTTTCTTGCAAGAGTTCGGCCCGCTTAGGGAACCACTTATAGAAGGCTTTGGATGTCTTTTCTTCAGTTCCTGCAGTATATCGAACTGAGGCTCCCATGTCGAAGAAGAGTTTGAAGATACGATCGGTGATCTCCCTGTTGCTTGAGGGCGTCGCATTTCTTGCTTGATATGGTCTCAGTTTAGTTTCATTGTGTCGACTAAATTCAGCGGAACATCCACCAGGACGACCGTCAAGAGAAGAAGTCAGCTGGAATATGGAATCAACAATAAAACCTTTGACACTTAATACACTCCCAGAGAGCTGAAGGCTTGGTCGTGAATCTTGAGATGCATTCCAGCGTTTTGTAACACTGTACGATGAAGCTGGAGACTTTGTGGTGCACGATTCCCAAAGCTTTCTTTTCCCCAAAAGATAATCAAGCCTTCTCTTATCGGGCAGAGTCGCCCACCGAGGAGTAGAATAGAGCCATTGTGGCTGCCAAGCTGGTCCACGGTAGCTAATTGTCGAGCTCCCAAGAAAGACAATGACATCCAGTGATTTGAAGGAGGTGATAGCAGCCATAGTGATTTCACAGCAAAGCTCTTCAATCTCTTGATTGTAATCTGGCACTGGAATGAACTCCTTTCCATTGTAACACAAGTTGATTAGTGCAAACAATCTATCATGAGCTTCCGTAGCAAGTGATGCTTGACTTCGAGCGATCGCATCCACGAAATGAAGCGGTCTGTTGCTGGTAGCATCTCGTCTAAACCTCTGGATATTAAGGACGTGAGAAAATGCATTATGTCGTGTCACCCTCACGGAATATGAATTCTTTAGCCTTTGGAGAGCGACCGTGAGAGCCGACCAATCAGTCCTATGGCCTCCGCACAGGATCTTAACTGCGTGGCTTGAAGCTAATTCCTGGATGATTCAAACTCGTTTCCAGTAAGGACGGAGTAGCAATTCTAACAGCGCAGCTACAGCATCCCTTTCTCCTACGGGCACCAGTGGCGGGTTTCGAGATCTAAAAACACCGTCATTCGTCTCTCTTGTCGCTTCCTTTTCAACAGAGAGTTGCCTTTCTTCTTGCCACAGTCTTTCAATGAGAGAGAAGGCTAGGTGGGATACACGACTCTCTTCGCCAAGCCAGGCAACGGTAGCTATCGCCTTTCGGTAGATAGAGCCAATGAGTGGTAATTGTTCCCTCTTTTCCTCTAAATTCTTCTGATCGATACAAATAGCATCAATCCACCAAGTAGCAAATTCTGAATTTCGAAGTCGTAGAAGAGCCGCCTTCAGATTCGCTGTAGCTGGAAAGACTTGGTTGTTCAAGTAGATATCCTCCGTCTTTCTGGCATCTCCCCAGCAATAGGATAAAGCCATATACTGAGGAGAGTCGAGAAGAGATACATGTGATATTGTGCAGCTGATTTCGTCGTCACATTCTCCTGGCAGGATCGTAACAAGACGAATCTCATCCCTTTTGCTATCCAATGGCTTATGGAGCATGTTAAAGGTGAAATGTCGACATTTGGTAGACTCAAGTGATTTGTTTATTAACGATTGGATTCTTCGAGGGTGTTGTTGGCTTGCAGCTTAATGTATCCGTGCAACGAACTACATGGTGGGAGTTCGAGTAAAAGCTCGAGTATGTACGGAGTAGTACATAATTCCATGCTACCTTGAAGCACTCACCACACTCATTCAGGCTAATCCCATGCTCGAAAGTTACTTACCCAGTCGGGTACCTGCAGATGGGTTGCATTTGTGACCTTTCAGTGACGGGAGGTGATGATCATAATCACGGGAGATTAGATAACGTGGATCTCGAGCCTCAGGCATAAATTAAGGTTCTCGCGTTGACTTGTTTTGTTGACTTTCCGCGTCCCGCAGCAACCAAAAATCAAACTCCACAGACTAACTACAGGAACGACTCCAGCACGCCAAAATGAGGGTTGTGGAAGTTATCATAGACGTATGCGACCCCTCTCTACACTAGGGATATATGCTAACTGACTTTCAGGGCTTTAAATCGTATGCCGTACGAACGGTAATCTCAGGATGGTAAACAAAACAAATCACCCACCATTTGGCTGCAAGTTAACCCCCTCGCAGGGACGAAAGTTTCAATTCCATCACTGGTCTGAATGGTAGTGGAAAATCCAATATCCTCGACTCGATATGTTTTGTTCTGGGTATCACGAATATGACTACTGTTCGCGCGCAAAACCTCCAGGTATTTACTTGCTCCTTTTTCTCGGACTTGCGCCTGTTCTGATTCTCTGCAGGATCTTATCTACAAACGTGGACAAGCCGGAGTCACAAAAGCGAGCGTAACGATCGTCTTCGACAACCGCGATAAGAAGAAGTCGCCCATAGGTTTCGAGGAATATGCGCAAATCAGTGTTACCAGACAGATTGTGTTGGGAGGAACGAGTAAATACCTGATCAATGGTCACCGAGCGCAGCAGCAAACCGTCCAGAATCTCTTCCAGTCTGTACAGCTCAACATCAACAACCCAAATTTTCTGATTATGCAAGGTCGCATTACAAAAGTATTGAATATGAAGCCGGTCGAAATCCTTGCGATGATTGAGGAGGCTGCCGGTACACGAATGTTCGAAGACCGAAGAGACAAGGCATTCAAGACCATGGCAAAGAAGGAGATGAAGGTCCAGGAAATCACAGAATTACTGCGTGACGAAATTGAACCGAAACTGGAAAAGCTACGAACAGAAAAGAGAGCGTTTTTGGATTTCCAGCAGACACAAAATGACCTGGAGCGATTGACCCGTGTGGTGGTAGCGCACGATTATGTCAAAAACCAGGAGAAACTCAAACAGTCAGCTGGAGACTTGGAACTAAAGAAGCAGAAGGCGAAAGATCTGGAGGATAATGCAGTACGACTGAAGAACGAAATTGAGAATCTCGCCGAAGATGTGAAGAGAGTGAAGGCGCAGCGAGACATGGAGCTGAAGAAAGGTGGCAAGGCGCAAGCACTAGAAGAGGAGGTCAAAAAACACTCCAATGAAATTGTTCGACTTTCAACTGTAATGGACCTCAAGAAATCAAGTATGGCCGAGGAGAAGGAGCGGAAATCCACTATCCAAAAGACTGTTTCCGAACTCGAGACCGCATTGAAGCAGAAAACCAAGATTCTCGAGAAAATACAAGCACAGTACGACAAGGCGAAGGAGGACTTGGAGAAGCAAAACCTGGAGGCGGAGACCAAAGAGGAATTGCTCCAAACTCTACAGACCGGTGTCGCTTCCAAAGAAGGCCAGGAAAGTGGTTACCAAGGACAACTCCAAGACGCAAGGAACCGAGCAAGTGCAGCATCAACAGAACAGGAGCAGGCGAAGCTCAAGGCATCGCATCTCGAAAAACGCATCAAGGAAGAAGAGCCTAGAGCTAAGAAAGCAAAAGAGCAAAATGCAGGACTGTTGAATGATCTTGAAGGTCTACGGTCCCAAGCCCAAAAGTTTGAAAAGGAGCTTGGGAAACTCGGATTTGAGCCTGACCAGGAGGATGAAATGTACAAACAGGAGAGCACTCTCCAGCAGACTATTCGACACCTTCGGGAACAGTCAGATGTTCTTAAGCGAAAAGTGGCAAACATCGATTTCAACTACACCGATCCATCACCTAAATTTGATCGTTCCAAGGTCAAAGGATTGGTAGCTTCTCTTTTTACCTTGGACAAAGACCGGACCGATGCAGGAACTGCTTTGGAAATTTGTGCTGGCGGTCGGTTATACAATGTCGTCGTTGATACTGAAATCACGGGCACACAACTTCTGCAGAATGGAAAGCTCCGAAAACGAGTTACAATTATTCCTCTCAACAAAATTGCAGCATTCCGAGCATCCGCAGAAAAGATTGGTGCTGCACAGAGAATTGCACCAGGGAAGGTGGATCTTGCTCTCTCTTTGATTGGCTACGACGATGAGGTATCAACAGCTATGGACTATGTCTTTGGCAATACCTTGATTTGTGCTGATGCGGCAACTGCGAAGAGAGTGACGTTTGATCCTGCCGTTCGTATGAAGAGCATCACTCTTGAGGGAGACTCCTATGACCCCGCAGGAACTCTCTCTGGTGGTAGTTCGCCAAACTCAAGTGGTGTTTTGGTCACTCTTCAAAAACTGAACGAGTTGACTAGAGAACTTGGTGTCCAAGAGCGAACACTTGCGGAGCTTCACGCAACAATGACTCGAGAGAAGAAGAAACTTGACCAAGCAAAGCAGATTAAGCAAGAGTTGGACCTGAAATCACACGAGATTAAGCTTACCGAGGAGCAAATTGGAGGCAATTCATCTTCTTCCATCATTCAGGAGGTGGAGAACATGAAAGCAACAATCATTCAACTAAAGACTGATCTGGCAGACGCGAAGAAACGTCAAGATGAGGCCAACAAAGATGTCAAACGTATTGAGAAGGATATGAAGGATTTTGACAACAACAAAGATGGGAAACTGGTTGAGCTTCAAAGTTCGTTGGATGCCTTACGAAAGACCCTCACCCAAAACTCCACTTCTGTAAAAGCTTTACAAAAAGAACTTCAGGGCGCTCGTCTTGATTCTGAGCAGGTTGGAGGTGATCTTGCCGCTGCTCAAGAACAACTTCAAGATGTCGAGGTCACACTCAAGTCTCAAACAGAGGAGATTGCAAGTCTAGTCACGGAGCAAAAGGAAGTCAAGGACGCTCATGACATCGCTTCAGCACATCTTGATGACGAAAGAGCAAAATTGACAGGTTTCGACGACGAGCTTCATTCTCTAGAACAAGCCTCTCGATCCAAATCCTCACGCATCACTGAAGAAGGTCTTGAAATTCAAAAATTGGGTCACCAAATCGAGAAATTCCATAAGGAACAACAAGGAGCCGTCCAGACGGTTGCTCACATGGAGAAAGAACACGAATGGATTGCTGACGAAAAAGACAATTTTGGACGTACTGGAACACCTTACGATTTCAAAGGACAGAATATCGCCGAATGCAAAGCCTCCCTCCGAAACTTGACAGAACGATTTCAGGGGATGAAGAAGAAGATCAACCCCAAGGTCATGAATATGATAGATTCCGTCGAGAAGAAGGAAGTCGCTCTCAAGAACATGATGAAGACTGTCATCCGGGATAAAAAGAAGATTGAGGAGACGATTGTCACCCTGGATGAGTACAAGAAGAAGGCTCTTCAAGAGACTTGGGAAAAGGTGAATGGTGATTTTGGACAGATCTTCGCGGAGTTGTTGCCGGGAAGTTATTGTAAACTCGAAGCTCCAGAGGGAAAAACTATTAATGAAGGGTTAGAAGTGAAGGTACCTACTCCGCTCTCTCCCCTTTTCTCTACGAAGCTAACGATCTCAGGTCTGCCTCGGAAAAATTTGGAAGTCCTCTCTCACTGAACTTAGTGGTGGTCAAAGATCCCTGGTCGCGCTGTCTCTCATCATGGCCCTCCTCCAATTCAAACCAGCACCAATGTACATTCTTGACGAGGTGGATGCTGCTCTTGATTTGTCTCATACGCAGAATATCGGACGCTTGATCAAGACGCGATTCAAGGGCAGTCAGTTCATTGTCGTTAGTTTGAAGGATGGGATGTTCCAGAATGCCAATCGCATTTTCAGAACGAGATTCAGTGAAGGGACTAGTGTAGTTCAGGTGTTGACTGCTGCGGATTTCAAGTAAAGAGAGGGATGAAAGGGAATGCGATGATGGATTATGTGTGTGGCTCCAGTTTTGCATAGGTTGACTGGCATATTTCTAGGTTTGGTGTCTGGAGTATGTGGGTTTGTTCCTTGCTTTATGTTCGGGAACGGGTTTGGTTTGGTTTGGTTAGGTGACTTGCCTAGGTATACCGTAATGGTTGGGGCGTCCTAATGATTGTATGATTGTTTATGAAACTTATGTTGTCGAATTTCACATAGCAGTTGACAGTTTTGCGATATCATTTGACTGTTTCGTTTTCACACAACTTTTAGGGGATTGGTTGATTTTACGTATATATTGCACATCTTGTTACTCTAATCTTCGGGTATAATCAACATCCCTAGTCGAGTCTTGCTGAGAGAATTGGGATGAAAACTAAACGAGCGGGAATAGTCGTGACTTCTCGTTTTCTAATCAGTACTTCGTCTCATCGAAAATCATCACTCAAACGGTCCTCGCTTCATCGTAAGTTCCTTTCTTTCGTAGGATCGTGTTATCAAACAAACGGTTCTCACTTCATCGTAAGCTCCTTGCTTTCGTAGAATCGTGTTGTCAAACAAATATTACGCACAGGTTTTGACACAAGCTCATCCGGCCTTACGAGTACTTGATCTGTGTACATGGATGTTTTTCCCCGCTGGTTTCTATTTACTTCTAGAAGTACAAGCGAAGTGTTGTTTCAACATCCCCTTCCAAGTTGCAGACTGGAAGAGTAAGAGGACAAAGTGTGCGCGAAACGTGCACGCAGTGGAGTAGAAGGGTTCACTTATAGAAGTATAACCTCTTTCCCGTAAAATAAAGTCGTTTTCTAATATGGAAGAGATATCAGGTGAAAGAAAATATTATGGAATGTTGAAGTAGGGTTTATTTTCTTTTCAACTAAACTACGAGTACATGTTTGGATATGTTTGGATATCAATAATAGATTCGCCCGACATGGAACAAGCCTTCAAACTTGCAACAAACAGGGTACGTCACAGAATGATTGGTATCAAGACATGTAACCGAAAATGACGAGTTGCATCTTGGCATTCTCACAAGCCAAAAGACGACGTTTGTTCGGCTCACAGCCGCTGCAATTTTTGTAGGCCATGCCAAGCACAAGGTGGGATAAATTGGATCCGATAAATTCAATCAGAGCGGAAGCGGGCCCAATCTCCGAGGGTTGAAAGATGTTAACCACAGAAGGAGGCGCTTGTCTGGTTTGATTGAAGAATTATTTCATAAATATACTTGGCGAAATGAGGATTGGTCTGGCATGATTTGGGAGTCAACGTGATGTTCATTCATAACCATGATGTTTTGAAGTGGAAAGGATACTCAGTCATGGTACTGGAATTGGGTTTTGCGTGGAAGGTTCCTTGTCGTTTACACACATGGGACGCGTTGCTAGCAGCTGGAGTGGTCGCCGCTTCTTCCTGCGAACTTCTGCTCGTTGTCGTAAGCCGTATTCGCATGGGTCTCGAAAGTTGAGAGCAAGCTAAATTTACATGGTAAAAGCTGGGGATGCGGAATACTTGTCAACGGTTTGCTGTCAAGCCGTCTGAGCGCCTGATGCAGACTTTTTGAGGCGTGGATTGCGATGCCTTGTACGAGTAATCCGGTTTCTGCAAGAGCGTACATTACTCGACTCGGGTGTTGCTATTGTCACAAGTTGCAACACTTGGAAGCAGACAGCAGAGCAGACAGCTGGCGGCAGACTGGCTTCCTGATCTGGAGATGGAAGAAATGGAAAAATTGACCTGCGCCACGGAGCTGCACCAACTCTAAGCGGTACGGTACGCCACACTTGACAGGATGACCATGGTTCCCGAGACCTCGAACCAATCACGTCCATATGGATAAAGTCTTTGAGGTGCTGGCCATTCGGTCTGACGGGGTTGCACGGTACCGATGCGACACCATCATTGGTGCTGAGTTGATGGGATTCCAGGGACCAGACAGTCCAGAGTCTAGATTATGGTTCAGGGTCCACCTGGCAGTCTGCAGAGGGCAAGTGAGGGAAGGGTCCTGCGTCCTGCAGGCTGCGTCCGAACTGCACGCTGAGATTGAGTTGTGGAAAAATGGGATCATTTGAGGACGAACCAGTCACTGGTCCTCCAAACTGGTGCCATGGCAGTAGTAGTGGCACCAAGAATCAGGAGAGCCCCTTTACCATAGCCGAGTCCTGAAGGAGTTTGTGGAAGTGGCATACTCGTCATAAGCACACAGGTATGTTTACGTTGTATGCCGTATCCTGTATGTTACCCGACTTGGGACGCTTGCGCGTGCGGCGTGTCTGCGTATGCGTCTCCTGCACGTAATGCTTTACCCGGTACCATTGGGATAGTGTCAGCGGAACGACGTTTGTTCCTGAAAACCGAGAGAGGAACAAATAAGCATCGGAAAGGGGCGGTGATATGTGGGAGGATCGGTTGAATTTAGTACTGTAGGAGACACTACGGTATATATGGAGATGCCCGTTGAAACTACTGTAGGTACGAGTATTGTCATACTGATACTGATGGCGGAGTCTAGTCCCATACCAGCTGAACTCTGAACTTACTTTGAAGTACTTTGAAGTACTTCGTCCCTACGGAGTAATTTACCTTGTCCCACTAGTTCCGCTAGTCGCTTTGGGTAAAAAAGCAACATAGCAAGTGCCAGTGAGCCCGCTGATTGGTGCCATTTCAGTCCCACTAGTCCCACTAGCTCATTCACTAGGCTACTATTCCATTTTCGGCCTAGTTGCTACGGAGCGCGACCTGTCAAACGGCTGCCAAAATTATAATCTCGGCTCGGGTCTCCACTTCTGCCTCCCTCCCGTACCCCTTCAGATGGAAAACCCCGATCCAGCTCTCCTCCAGGCCCTCTCCCACCATCACCATCAAACCTCCTGCGCATCACATCACGCGCTCCCTTTCCTTCCCTTCCCTTTCCATCACCCCCTCAAGACTTTTCTAATTCTTCTAATCCTTCAACTTACAACCTCACGCCCCTTTCTTAACCTGCATCTAAGCTCATGTACATTGTTTGGTATGTTCCTTCTCCTTCTCGCACCGATGCTGATCCCCCCTGCTCGGCAGCTTGGTATGGTATCAGAATACTAACGATCTTACCCCTATGTAGAAACTAAAACGCACGCTACGTGCCTTTTTCCTCCAAACCAAATCAATTCAACATGGCCGACCTCATCGAGCAATATCGTCAACTGGCGGAAGAGTACTACGAGCTGTACTCGCAGCAACTAGGGGAACAGCTTCAACGGATATCGACCACCACCTATGTGGTCACCGCCCTCGCCATCTGCATACCTCCCATAATTGCTCTGATAATCTACGAACGCGAACAAGCAAAGCTTCTAGCAGAACAACCCCAAGGATGCAGAAAACTCGGGTTGAAGATTGAGAGCAACCTGCTTAATGAGTACGACAAAAAGTTTGCGGAGGGGAGACCGCCGAGTACCGAGGAGACTTCCGCAGAGTGGTGGCGCCTGAAGAGCATGTGGATTTACCCCGTCAAGAGTTGCAAAGGTGTAGAGCTGAACAGAGGAACAATCATTGCGACCGGAATGGAATATGACCGCCAATTCACCTTTGCTCAACTAAGGAGCCCATTCCCAGTGAATGCTGCAACCCCCGAGAAAGAAAAGGCGGCGCACAAGTGGGAATTTATTACACAGCGACAATTCCCTCTATTGGCCAGAGTTAGAACCGAGATGTGGGTTCCAGATCAAAGTGTTGATACGTACAAACCACATGCCGAGGACGTCGAAAGCGGTGGTGTTGTAATCATGAGTTTCCCTTGGCAAGAAGCTGGCTGGAGGGGAACCGTTGCAAAATGGGGTGCTTCATTCATGGGTAAAGTCCCTGAGAAGCAGTTCAGGATTCCATTCGACCCCTCCCCAGTCCAAATCGAAAAGGCCGGTTACTCTTTCGAAGAAATGACAATCTGGAAAGAAACTGTTTCTGCCTTGAACATGGAGATTGAAATCCCAGATGAGTTGAGATATTATCTTGGTATAAGCAACAAACTAGGTCTATTCAGGGTTGACAACTCAAAATTGAGAGAGGTACACCGCAATGCCCCCAAAAAGGAAGATTTAGGATACCAACCAGTGACTGGATTCCAAGACGCCGTAAGTCATTCACTGCCACGTACAAGTATACCTGCTAATTTTTCTCAGTACCCACTTCACCTCATCAATCTTGCCAGTGTCCGCGATGTAGAGAGTAAAATACCCCACGTCAAAGGAACACCAAAACCACGTATATCTGCACAACGATTTCGCGCAAACTTGATCATCACTGGTCCAGATGCCTACCTCGAAGATACATGGCGCCGAATCAAGATTGGATACTACGAGTACGATGTATGCGCTAGAACAGCCCGCTGCAAAATGCCCAATGTCGACCAAGTCACCGGGGAGAGACATCCTAGCGAACCAGACAGAACGCTGAGAAGTTTCCGAGACGTAGATGCAGGCGCGGGACCAAACATTGGATGCTTGGGAGTTCAGATGGTACCCATCTCCAAAGAAAGCGCTCTGAGAGTGGGAGACGAAGTTACCGTTCTGGAAACTGGAGAGCATCATTACATCCATCAATGATTCCAACTTTTACTTCTTTACATCACATTGGCGGAGTTAACGGAATAGAAGGAGTTGAGCCCGGAGAGAAAATGAAACAAGGATACCCTACAGCACAAAATTCTATATTTTCCCTCTACACATGGCTAAGGACGGTTCATGCTTCTCCCTTTTGACCAGTCATTCATTCTATATTTCTGGGAATTGGGAGGGAGAAAAATTCATCAGAGAGACTTGGGACTCTTTACATACTACTCATACATATCACTTGTAATTAAAGTTGCTTTTTGTTCCTTTTTAGCATCTTGGGCGGGTTTCTTGCTTCTGCTTGTATTTTTGCTTATTTTTATTGGCTTCCATATTCGTCGCCATTTGTTCCTATGGTCTGCGTATTGGTTCTCAACATCTTTCTTTGTTGACTACAACCTTTGCATTTCAGTCTATACACTTGTGTCTCTTTCCCTATACGTCGGCATGTTGCGAAGGCGAGTGGGCGTTAACTTGGGTGCTTTGTATGGTTATTTGTATATTTCCTGGGGAGCGGGTCTGCTTATCTTCATGTGAGGTAACGACTAGAGGTCAAAATGGGGTGAGGGCTAGCGCATGAGGAGTGTGTGTTAGAGATAGAAGAAACGAAAATTAGAAAGAATTCTTTCCATGAGCTTATTTTTAATCGAGGAGGTTATCTTGTGATACTTGTTTACTGCCTACTCATGCTAGTGCTACTCTATAGGTATTTATGGTCGAGAAGGACGGGAGGGTATTGTTCATGTCTTCGCTTAAGTCACTTCATGCGGAAAAGATTTGTAGAAAGAACAATGCTCTTTACACTTGTGTTTTTAGTGATGTTCGTTGATCTGTTGGGAATGAATAGGTAATTAACTTTGTGGTGGGAAATAAAGATTATAGTTAACTACCCCTCAGTACCTGGTTCGAAGTAGGATAAGAGGATGTAGGTAGGGATAAACAAGTTTTTGTGTTAAGCTGTCGTTTATATAATTAGATGTTTAAGTTTAAGTTCTGACATAATGATAGAAGTATTTTGTTATATGAGTATCTAAAGTATATTTATGGAATCACGTTGTCGGAAATTAGTTAAATAATATTGTTAATAAGTGATTACCGTTGTATATGTACAGTGTTAACAATGGTTAATAAAACACGCTAGTTCTTAATGTACGTTCAGATGTGATCTCACGGGCTTCTAACCGAGCCCTCTCCTCTCTGCCCCCACCTAGGTAGGCAGGTGAGTTCTTGGCTCCTCCTACAGCGAAACCCAACGACATCATCAAACTAGAACACTATCCTAAACCAGCCACCACGAAAATCCTGTATCTTCCCTATCCTCTCTCCAGAACCCAGAAAACTTTGCAAGCGAGGTCCTTCTGAAATGTATGCACCAAAAATATGTATTCTGGTCATGGTACGTCTCATGGCTTCCTGCAATCTAGAAAATGAATGGCTGATTGCAACTCTCTAAACAGTTCAAGAAAGAAGTCACAAACTGGCTGTCTGAAACTAGTCCTCTGAAGCTCATACATAGAATCACGCTTCCAGGGCTCTCGCGAGGATACGAGACGATTTACTTTACAGAAAATAAGGAAGTGTGTTTGATGGTCACGGGAACTGCTTGTACTACCTCGTCCCATCATTACCTATACCTAAGTAGACAGAATAAACAACAACTAATACGTACCGAATCATAGTAATCAACGCCGCTCTTTCAGTCTCCACTCTCACCACAACCGCCTCCTTCGACTTCACCAAAACCTACTTCCTCCTCTCCGGGATCGCAGGTGTCAACCCCAAACTCGGAACCATAGGAAGCGTAGCGCTAGCGAAATACGCAGTCCAAGTAGACACCCAGCTGGAATTCGATGGCCGCGAGATTCCTGCGCACTGGAGGACGGGGTACGTACCCATGGGGGCGGAAAGCCATTCGTCGTTCCCTAGGTATTTGCATGGCTCGGAAGTGTATTCTTTGAATGGGGATTTGAGGGATGTGTGTTTGGAGTTTGCGATAGGTGCGCTGTTGGAGGATTGTGAGAGAGCGAGGGAGCACAGGAAGTTATATGGGGGCTCGGCAAATGGGGTGTATGGGAGGGCGGCTTTGGAGCCGAGTGTCCTCAGGGGAGATGTTGCGTCTTCTAATACGTTCTGGCATGGGAAATTGCTTTGTGAGGGTATGGAGAGTGTTTTTGAGACGTATACGGATGGCAAGGCGGTCTACACGATGACTGCACAGGAAGATACTGCCATCCTAACCGCCCTCCTTCGCTCCGCAATTCAGAAGAAGACTGACTTTGAGCGCATCATCCTCATGCGTTCCGGCTCGAATTTTGATCGTGGATGGCGGGAGAAGGATGTAGCATCCCTGCCATATGCCATCGATGAAGGTGGACTTGAACCGGCACTGAGGAATCTGTATCTGGCTGGGCTTGAGGTTATCCAGGGGATTCTGGGGGACTGGGAGAGATTCGAGGGCGGTATCAAGGCGAATGGGTATGTGGGGGATTTGTTTGGGAGTCTTGGTGGAGAGGTTGATTTCTTGCCTGAGGGGACGGTAGTGTGATAAACTTCAGGGCGGTGAAGAAGCCGTGGAGCTGGATTTGAAGTAAGGTACAGTACCTACTACCTAGTCAATTGAGGGAGATCACTTGGTTACGGGTAAGGAGCGGATTTGAGTTTAAAACTTCCATTGAAACGATCAAGACTTCGACCTCGACCACTCCTGTAGACTCGCGCCTTCCCTCACACTATATGCACACCAACCCTCGTACCTACTCACCTATACCGGCACACGCTACCTATAGCTACCTAGGTACCTATAGGTAGCTGTTGCGTCGCCTGCAGGTGGTGGGAACAGGATGTGGCAGACCGCTTCATTTCGAGGGGCCCGAAAATATATCACGCGGAATGGGTTCTAATAACCAATTCATCCAGCAAAATCCACCTTGAAAACAACCTTTAGTACTTGGTATAGATCATGGATAGTAGATACCACCTCTTCTTTGTATTAGTTCTACAGGAGAAGTCTCGTAAGAGGGTTGGGTAATGCTCCGTGTCCCTCTGAAGCAGATCTTGTGCTAGAAGTGCCGGAATGAGTAACTTATAGCTGCCAATTACTCGAAGCATCTGGCATAACTAGATTGATTGTGTGAATTTATTCCGAGTATCGTGTCAAGTGTACGCAGACTCGTAGTGAAAGAAAGAGAGCAGTAAGCCATTTCCTTACCTACTGTTCCTCCTTGGTGGGTCGGGTGGGTCGACGGTGGGTAGGTAATTGACCTAAATCTCTCATGACAACTAAATCAATTGTAGAGTGATTTCTCGTTAATTATCTTGATTATTTGAGACAATCAAAACAATTCCATCTATGCGGCCCTTGACCACCTAACAAAGCGCATAGACCAATCTCCAAGGACTCTGGAAAAGAAAACTCGCTTAACGACAACCAAAACAAAAAAACAACACGAAAACAATACAAAACCACGCAAAAGGTATAAAAAAAAAATGCAAAAAAATATAAAGGTTGACTGGCAAAAGAATTCAGGCCCGCCCGCCCTAAGTCTCTCTACCCTTGTCGATACCAATTCCAGTCGTGCTTTTCCTTCCACTAGGGAAGGGAGCGTTCCACTTTACCAGGTGGCCGAACTGGTGGCGCCCACGCCGGAGCCCACTGGTTGAGAACAGACCGTCTTGTGGTCTTGAATTACAGAGGCGGGGGTGGGGTTGTGGGTAGAGGTAGGTAGAGGTAGAGGTGGACCCACTTTGGCGAGGGCATTCGCGAATGTGCGACGCGCCGACGTCGATACCTCAGACCGCACTGTATGCGATACTTTGGCCGAGTTTTGATGTCAAGTTGCTGAAGATAGTAAACGCTGGTCAGCCGTTAAATAGCCTCGGGTCTCCTGCGAAGCAGTTTTTCATCTTCAGGGCAAATACTCGAAAGCCATTAACGAATCACCAACAGAAAGGCAAGCAATGGTCAGCCAACCACGTGTAGTACTCTGGATTCAACACGAATTCTCGTAATATGTGGTCGCTGGCTGCGGCATGGTAGGTGATATCGCCTCTTCCGGCTCATATTGGTGAGGTCGGAGGTGAATCCAACCCAATACTATCTTCAAATGAATGATATAATAGTCACTTTCCCCTAAAATTATTGTATAGATAGTCCAGCCTGCTGTTGTTGCTATAGAGAAACATGCTGAAGCGGCAGAGGCACCCCGATTCTCATTGTTACCGGAACCGAGCCATCCAACGACTCAACTTTCTGCTGCAAAGGTTTATGAACTTTTGGAATTTGTCTAGTTCGGAGCCCTCCATGACTAGGAACAGTTGATCTGACGAAAACCCGGAAGTGTTGACCACCCAGCTCGTTGTCGTCTTGGACTTCACGACTCAGTGGAATAGCATGTTTACTCCGCAGGAACTTGCCAATCTTGCCACCAAGCTCGCGAGCTCTACTCTGCTCCCAGGTGAGAAGTTGGGTACCGCTACTCAACTTGGTTTCTCGTTGTATACAACCTCCCTGATTAAGCCAGATTTTGTTTTTAGAGTTCACTGCGTCGGGAACTGCGATTTGTGTTTGCAATACGGTAAATTCCGAGGGATTTGACATATCATTGCAAGTAGCAACAGAGTAACCTGATTCTACACTTTCAAGACAATTCTCACTGACGATGGCATAAACGGCTGTTAGATGAGAGTCTTCCAGAAATTCGGTCCAGTTATTTAAGCGAGGTTCGATAGGCATCGACAATTCTCGATTCTGGTTCAAGAATGCGGAAGTAAAATTTCCTGCTGAGGTCCCTGATTTCTCGAGCATCTCTAATACACAACAAACGATTTCTGCCATTTGCTGCCGTGACTTGAAGTATTTTACCCAAATCTCCTCAATTGCCAAGCCGTTATCGCTCAGCAACGCCGATTCAAGACTTCGTCCAAATCCAGTGGATGACGCCCAATCTGGGAATTGCCTGTTTATTAGTGCCTGAATGGATTCAATGGTGAACAGGTCACGTAGTTTGACTCGCCTGGCATTTCCAGTACAACGGCTAATTTCAACACCAAGATAGGAATTGAGGATGCGTGGATTTGCTCGTGTAGGCTGATTTGTCCATTTATTCCAGATAGCTTGGTTCTGCGTAACACAAGGTAGTTTTTTCTGGGTTCCTAGCACGGTGATTCCAATGTATTGAGATGCCGAGAAACCTACTTGTCGCTCATCGTAGGTCCAACTGGAGGCTGAAGTATCTAGAGGTGACATGTGGAGTCCATATTCTCTTTCTAGGTCGTCAAGCTTATATGTGCAGGTCTTGTTTGTTGTTAGAGCCGAGTAATTTGAGGCACCAATGACCATTCTCTGGTTTCTTTCAATGGGTGTGCTTTCATGCGCCTGTTCATATGGCCGAGGAGCCACATCTGAGGACTCAAACCAATGGCAGGCCACCGCATCCTCGATTTGACACTCAGTACCCGGCTCAGCACGGCTAATATAGCCTGTGGCGACATTTAGTCGCCTTATATGATTAGGGAAATCTTCCCCCGCAGGTACTTCCCAAAGTGGTCCCCAGGTGTTTGCAAAAGCTTCAATTGACGTCAAGATTGAGATTGGAGGCCCGAGTTTTAGGGAATCTCTTGAAAATGGTTGAAATGTCCAGACTTGCTGATGATTCAAGAATTGGTTGAGACAAGCTAGCTTTCGAAGGGAAAATACAAATCCAATCTTGCTATGCATGTCAGATGCCACAACAATTTCTGGTTTATCAACTTCAAAATATTCGAGGTCAAAACGAGAACCATGGGACCCCACGTAGGAAACCAGCCCAAGGTCGAGAACCAATGTAAGTATACGACAGAGAAGTAGAACATGGTGCGGGAAAAGCTGATCCCCAAATGTGATTCCAAGAATCTCCATGATTCTATCACATGCTGGGAAGAGAACTCCCATGATGACGGCTGTCCTACGGCCTTTTGATAATATCTTTAGACGTCCCAAGATTCCCTTGATTGTCTCTGCAATGCCCACGTGGAAGTTCAAGATTGCGTCCCTTTCGATCTGCACCATTTCTGCAAGGGCGTCACCTTTAGCACCTCGTTGTATCAACACTGTGATGGAATCACCACAAAATCCTGTTGCCATCAAGCTGTTCATTGTCCTGAGGATTTGGGACAGAATAAGATAGCTGTTCCCAAGACTCAATATAGCAGATCTTATGCTTTGCTCTGCTCCTTCTGAGGGGGGTGAGAAAGTGTTTGAAAGAGGTGCAATTTGCAGTAGGCGCCTTGAAAACAGTTGATCGCAACGAAGGTCTGCTAGCAAAACATCTCTATCAATATGTCTTATCGTTGGCTGGTAATTTCCATCTGAGTGGTAGTGCTCTGACCGCTCTATTACCATCTTTTCCAGGCTGTTCAGCTTATCGTAGTGGTTTTCCGGGTCAATCAAGTAATCGTCCTCGTCAAATGATTGATCGACGAATTGCTCCTGCAATGGGCCCTCGTTGTTTCCGGACGTTTTGAATCCCGGGTTTTCAGGTGCAGTGATCTTTCCTCATTACATCTCTTTCAGTGTCCCCGCACGCCTGCTGATGAAGATGTGGGTGCATGGCTTGCAGGAGGGGTACTAGGAGCAAAGATTGGCTTCTCGTTGTTGTTTGATCGAAGTTGTGGCTGGTTTGACGGCAAGTGTATTGTTGCTCCGTCCTTGATGGAATAGTCTCTCAATTGCCTTTCCCCCGTTAATTTCTTCCCAGAGTATATCATTTCGTCGACTTTTATGCCTTCACGGTCCTCTACCTTCTGCATGATGCTGCGAACTGTGTCATCGTCCTCGCAATTGATTTCAATAGTTCTGGCATTGACTGAGCTTTGTGTTAAAATAAGGACATGTCAGATTTGTGTTCTAGAAAAGGCAACAATTGAAGATTGTGCTGTTGAGGGTTTCCGATGAGGTGCACTTATGCGCTTTGATATATATCTTCATGTTAAGGTAATGATGGGATTTCTAAGCTGAGCCCTCGTTATTGATTAGCAGTAGTATTGTTCTATTGGAAGCTCTGGTATTGCGAAGTGGGGAGTTGACAGTTTGAAAAGGAAGGGCGAGTTTGACAAGCTCAAGAGGATAATACTGGAAGCTGAAAAAGGAATGAGGCTGTACAGAAAAGTAACCTTATATATCTTTGCCATCTCGGTACTCGTACCGGAAAGTAAGTCTTACAAACTTACAGCTCAAAAACAATTCGTTTGATAGGCAGTATCTGATGAGCCGAGAGAGCCACCAGAAGCCCGGACGGGCAAGAGAAGTGGCTGTATACAGTAATACTAAATAGCCAGTTGTTCTATATTTTTATGACAATTTGCGATTCCTTCATAAATAGGTAGGAAAATTCAAAGTCAGCCCACCATACATGTAGCATAGGTAGCGACCCCAGCATGCAGGTGATTGTACCGGTAAATCTGGAATGCCGCAAGAGCATCTAGGTACTGGTACCTACGGTAGGTACTTGTATAACAGAAAAAGTAACGAATAGGGATGAATGATTGCGCGATTCGATTTTCTGTGCAAGCTTGTAAGACCAGGCACTGCATTTTCATGCTCATGCAGGTAAACATTGCCATTGCGGGCCCAGGATCATCACATCACCTCAATACTGGTATCTCTTGGGTTTTGGTAAAAATTGTACGAGTTGAGAGAGGCAAATGCAAGCCATGGCCTCTTGATTGAAACCAGATTCCCCAAAAATGCACTGCTGGTAAATCTTTTTACCTACGCGAGGAAGTTTCATGTGATGAATGTCTCTCCAGCTGAGCTCTGATCCCGTCATGCGATGACGATAGTCACAGCTTCTTTCCCAAGGTTCTGCCCAGCTGCCCCTCTCCCAAACCTTCCCCGCCTCAACAACACCACCGCCACATTCACAACCTCAAGCACACCAAACAGGTACAAATACACATTCCCCATTCTGTACCCCTCACACCAGATCTAGAATCCACGACCAAAAAGCTAATATTGTCTTCCACCTCCCAGAAACCAACCACTCATTTCACACAGACAACCCCTCATCCAACCGTAACCATGTCCGCCTTCGAGACCGCAGTCACAGACTCCAAGAAGCTTACCTCCAAGCCCAACAGCGATGATCTCCTCTCTCTCTACGGTATATCCTTCTCCTCTCCTCTGCTTCTCTTGCACAGCATTCCATACAGCATATACACCGCACCCCTCTCTCCCCAATTTCAGTGGACATGAGCTAATGAGGGGTACCGAACAGGATTATACAAAGTAGCCCACGGAGAAGACATCACCAAAGCCGAGACACCCGGAATGTTCGACATCAAGGTTCGTTTGCACTACTATTTCCCTTCTTCCCTCCCTCCCGTCGCGTCTCAGGATGGGCAGCTGACATTCAATTCCAATCCAGGGAAAATCTAAGAAGAAGGCGTGGCAAACAGTCGTGGACGAGGGAATCGATGCCGAAACTGCCAAGCAGCGATACGTCGACTTGGTCGAGAAGATGAAGGTCACATATGGCTATGATGCCAACAAGGCTCCTGAGGAAGTCGGCGCCGGTGCATGAGAAACTCAACCATCTTTGTACATGGACGATTCATCGCATCACGTAATATACGCACACGCACATGTTGAGCGATGGTAGACGCATGATTGGGTGATCTCTTTTCGTGAGGATTAGGTTTGGGTGGTACATGATAATACATCTACCTTCTACATTCATAATGGCATGATTCATTTTGCAAGTTGTGATACTAGGTAGTTGATTTTTTATGTTCCTTGCTATGTGATTGCTTGATAATTGACTTGAGGCCTTGGCATGTAGCTATTTGGGGCCCTGGTAACTAACGCGAAGCTAATACGACTATTTCTTGTACAGTACCTTCAATCTATCTAACCAACATTCCAAGTATCCCCCTTCCACTGCGACATTATTTTAGCTTCATTGGTCCCAAATTTAAAGGAGAGGCAATTAATAACTTACATCTGGCTCTGTATACGAGGCAGTTGCACACCAGGGAATCTCATTTTTCCCATACGGAACCAGCGGAAAATCATAGGGCATCCTAGCTCCAACCAAGACCTTCTCCGTTTTCAAATCCGCCGGTGGTGAATCCTTCTTGAAAGTGGGTATCATTGTAGCATCCTCTCCATATAGCTCAGGCCAGACCATCACTCCGATCTCGTAGCTACATATGCGGACCTCCCCAGCGGAATTGGTTGCTTCTCCCCATGCTTGTTTTGAAAGGTTTGCTGAGGTTAGAAGCATCCAGTCAATTGATGACCTACGTTTATCTGTAAATCGTACGTAGGTTTTGATGTGAGGTGCTGCTCTTTTGCGTCCAGAATCTGAAGTCGAGACAGAGAAAGCTTTGGACTTTTAGCTCAGAATACAGATATGCTAATATTAGAGATCATTTACCTTGGCTATCTTCAGATGTGTCCCCAGCCCAGTGTGTGAAAAGTGGCTTCAAGTACTGTAATTGCTTCACCTGGTTGGCTGACTGGATTTTGGTATGGATCGCACTTCCAGAACTATATCCGTTCAAGCTTTTCCGTATCTCCTCTGCTGTTGGAAATACAATTCTGAATGTAGATCTTGGGCGTGGTTGGTTCTTCGAAGACTGCAGTGATTTGAAGAATGTTTTATCAAGCCACTTGTCATTCGGACCTAGAGTAGCTATCGAAGATATTTGGACCACAATCTCAGGTTCGTCGCCTTTGACCGGTACCACATCCAAGACTTTCTTTAATCCTACCCACCCCCAAGAAGTCTTCGAGTCCGTCTGCATATCTTGTCTGCAAGGGACACTGGCCACTAGAGCAGCTCGAATGGCCGAGAAATCGTACTTGGATAGCTCTTCAATAAGAGGCTTACATATTGTTCGCTTAGTGTCGTAAGCTTTGAGATAATTCAGGAGGTCGACTTTGAATTTTGCCCCACTGCCAACTTCCTTTGATTCTCTTTCAACCGGGGTGTTACTAGATAACTTTGGCAATAGAGGTGATCTCCAGGCAGCTTGAGTCATGTTAGTCCAGTCAAAACTGATCATGTTTGCAGTGTGGATGATGACTTGGGCGGTATCGTCATGGCGCAGTACAATAATCATCTTGAAGAACAAAAATCAGTTAAGCCCAGGACAACACGCTTCAAGTTTTAGTAATCCTAGAGACAGAGACAAAGCAAAAGTAAGTGTTTTAGGCATTGTGAGACAGAGAAATTTAAAGAAATGATAGTGGTGATAAAAGGGTCTTCTGGAAGGGGAGCGTTCAATCATTCCACGGACAGTGGAGAAAATCCGGGGAGCTAAGCAACTGATTTAGGCTTTTCTTGTCTAAAGAAATAGCACTTATCAATCGAATAAGAAAATTTGTCCAGAAAAACACGCTCCTATAAGGGGAAACTTGGCCTACAAGCTCAGTGGCATTGAGACTAATTATGACCTACCTTTGAATGGTGAGTTCCGAACATCTCTGGCATGTAGGCCGTATGGGGAGTAATATTGGGGTACTTTGCCGCTTGAAGCTGTGAAACACGTCAATAAAATCTGAGGATTATGGACTCGGAGTACCTACCTTCAGATTCTGGCGTGAAGTATCCTCGTTCTTCCAGAACCCATGAACAACATGAACTTTGACCAAATCCTTTACATCGGTATCAAATGCTTCCATGAGAAAATCAAGATCATGAAGATAATTGAATTCCCAACACTCAGCGATCAGAGGATCACCAAGTATATCTTTCAAGGAAACCGCATCGACATTGCAGGATTCTGGGAGATCTCGGATCCACGTGAGCTGGAAAGGCGAGGGAACCAATTTTGGAGGCGTAGTTCGGATGCGTCGAGTTGGAGGTGGGGAAACCGACCTATCTAAGGTCTTGTGGTGTGCCCTTTCTCGACCAGACTCATCTTCATCACCAAGTTTCCGTCTTTTTCGAGGCAATTCAGGTTGGTGGTCGCCGTCCATTGTGCTAAAAATAGCCCGTCGTCTGTTGAAGTCTGCGAGTAAATATCACCAACGATTGCCCGAGAAAGAGAGTGAAAGTTGATGATTTCGCGACACAAACGCGATGCTCCGATGCTCCTTTTCAGATGGAGGAAGAGAGTGTTGTGTTGCAGGATTGATAGTGAATTCACTGGTCGTGAACCACATCTAGTACTTGCCTCGAGCCTCGGCATCGGCATCGGCATCGGCATCGGCATCCGGGGGCAAGTCCAGCCGGGGTACTCGTGTTCTGAATATCAGATTTCCAATCTCCCGCGTAAATTTACTTACTTCATAAGTGCAACAATCCTATGAAAAAAGAAATAGTACGATCTGAGTTCTTTCCCTTTGTATTTAGGAGAAACGTCTTTTTTTGGAAGAAAAGCCAGAAGACACGAAGACGAACGAGCTCAAGTGTTGCGTCTCTTGTCACAAATAGAGTACTCCTAAACGTACTTACCTAAGATGCAGGGGGCGAGGGTGACCGTAAAAGGGTTAGCACCATATCGGACCAGCTTCTTGGACCACGGGCACATCAAGACAGTCTGCAAACCACCGAACCCACCACTGTATCACCAATTTTCGTCGTTCGTTACTACCGGATAGGAGGCGTCTGAGTCTGCGTTGATTCCACTTTCAGAGTTAGGCAGTGCTGCGCGATTGCGGGCTATATCCCCAGCAACGAAGGCGATTGCGCCGACCGACCTTGGACACCTGCACCATTCCCATCCAGATCCGCCTCAGGAGAAGGATAATCCGCCAAAATGCGTCTCCGTTCCGTTCCTCTTCTATTTGCAATCTGCGTGTCGTTTGTTGGAGCACAATCGACCGAAGGCGAAGGGTCTGATGCTTCGGAAGACGCTGTAGAAACTCCGGAGCCTACGATATTTAATGGAATTTCAGTCCCTCCTCTCACCGAAATAGAGGGGGAATCGTTCAATGCGACGGTACAGGAAGGATATTGGTTTGTCAAGCATTACTCGTCAGTCTATCCCCTTGCTAGTCCAGCCCTCGATCCTGTGGTTCATAGTCTTCTAACTTACCACCCACAGACCATATTGTCCTCACTGTATCGAGATTGCGCCGACCTGGCAAACCTTATACGAATATTATTACACTTCGAAAGTTGTTCCTTCTGGTCCCGCAGACACTGCTACGACTTCCATGAACACTTTTACGGCTTATTATAAATTCAAATTTGGTTCTTTGGACTGTATTGCCTATGGTTCAACTTGTACCGAGCACGGTATCGCAGCCTTCCCGACGTTTATTCTATACAAAGATGGAGAAGAGCTCAAGAGATTCACGGGATCGAAGAAGATGAAGAATATCAGTAGTTTCATTGAAGAAGCTCTAGAGACCATTAGACCTGGTTCAAGACCTGTTGGGGGGCCTGAGTTACCAGCACCTGGCGAAAATAGTAGTAAAGATGCTCAGGCTCCAGCTCCAGTGCTGGCGCCTACGGGAACTGCAGAACCAGCCCCTAAAGAAGACAGCCTTGTTCCATCTGTTAGTTCAGAGGTTCCTGAGACGAAGACGAAAGGTGCGGTATTGAAAGCTACACCTGTCAAGAGCGAAAAGCCCAAAACGCCAAGCAAGCCACATTCAAATCCAAACCCCTTGGGGAAATCGATCGCTTTCACCGCAGAAAGTTTCCAGAATTCTGTCACAATGACCCAGGAGCCATGGTTCATCAAATTCTATGCTCCTTGGTGTGGCCATTGTCAAGCTATGGCCCCAAATTGGGTCCAGCTCGCAAAGGAAATGAAGGGCAAGCTAAATATTGGGGAAGTGAATTGTGATGTTGAGTCGAGATTATGCAAAGATGCACACCTACGAGGATACCCTACCATCCTATTCTTCCGAGGAGGTGAACGTGTAGAATACGATGGCCTAAGAGGTCTCGGGGATTTTGTGACGTATGCCAACAAAGCCATTGATATTGGTGGCGGAGTGAAGGATGTTGATGCTGCCGAGTTCGCTGAATTGGAAGAAAAGGAAGAGGTTATATTCGTCTATTTCTACGACCACGCAACCACAAGCGAAGATTTTGCGGCTCTCGAGCGCTTAACTTTGAGCTTGATTGGACATGCAAAACTTGTCAAGACGAATAGCGCTAAGCTTTCTGAAAGGTTTAAGATCACTACCTGGCCTAGATTGTTGGTTTCTAGAGACGGGCGTCCAACATATTATACAGCTTTGGCACCACAAGATATGCGCGATTTCCGACAAGTCCTTCATTGGATGCAATCCGTATGGTTGCCAATCGTTCCGGAACTCACCTCTTCCAACTCCAGAGAAATTATGGATGGAAAGTTGGTAGTTTTGGGTATTTTGACTCGAGAGAGACCGGAAGAGTTTGCTATGGCTAAAAAGGAGATCAAGAGCGCCGCTTTGGAATGGATGGACAAGACAACTGCAGCTTTCCAACGTGAACGACAAGAATTGAGAGATGCCAAACAATTGAGAATTGAAGAAGCAGAAGACCGTAATGATCAGCGTGCCCTGAGAGCTGCAAAGAGCATCAGAATTAACATGGATAAGTCGGAATTGAAGGAAGTCGGATTCGCATGGGTTGACGGTGTATTCTGGGAGAGATGGGTGCGATCGACATACGGAATCGAAGTCTCAAAAGACGGCGAGAAAGTCATCATCAATGACGAAGATGTAAGTTTCTCCCCCTTTGCTGGCTCCAAGTATATACTAATAACTTCCAGCAACGCCGATACTGGGATACAACTATCAGCGGTAACTTCATTATGGCATCAAGGACCTCAATTCTCGAGACCATTGGCAAAGTAAACCAGAACCCACCCAAGATCAAGCCCAAGACCACCGTATCTAGCCTCGAGAAATTTTTCTTCGATATCCGGGGTGCCATCTCCGGACATCCTTTCCTTTCACTAGGAGTACTTGCCGGTATGGCATTAGGTATGATGGTCTGGGGACGCGGGCGAATGCGAAGATCGCGTGGCGGTTTCTTCAGGCTTGATGAGAAGGAGGGACTATTAGGTGGTGCGAATGGGGGTGGAAAGGTTGATTAGATGGAGATCAAGATGTACTATAAGCGTTTGGGAGGTTTGGGTCTCTATGGTTTCCCTAAGGGGTTCTCTCTTTTTTTTTGCGGGTTGGGTTTGAAATTAAGTTGTACCACTTTGTTGAGATGATATATGAATGCTGGTTATGAACTATTTTCTTTTCTTGCTTCTTACATTGTATTTTCATGGAGTTCACTTTTGTTATTAGAAGATGCTAATTGACAGCTTACGTATGCACCCAACTTATTTCCTCTTGGATAGCCAAGTAAACGAAATACACTAACTAGTCATATGTATCTATCATCAACGATTACGCCAGTGCCATCCCACACGCTACTAAAAGGTCAAAGAAAAAAGTAGGTCATCATATTCATGTACCCTATCTATGTATGCAAATCTCCTTATCTTTGCAGGCATACGCACTCCTGGAATTATCCACTGAATCAGACTCCTACATCCAGTCCCCACATTCTACATGTACCCCACTTCCCTTCTGATCCCATTCATTCAAGACCAGAATCGATACGCCGAATTGCTCTTGTGTTCGGTACTTTTCTTTGCCCGATCAAGCACCCCGCAAAAATTAAAAAAGAAGTCCCGCCGCCGCTATGCTGGTATGCCAAACTCCGTCCTTCCAGAAAGGAAAAAACACACAAAAGTATCACGCAAACCCCTTGCTGACCCAACGTGAAAACAAAAAGAGAAGTAGGTCATCTAGCCCCATCGTAGAGGGGAGACAGACTGGTTGTGTAGGTAAGTTCTAAAGACAAATCCATGGATTCGAGTTTGCTTAAGGGTGGTTGGTGGGGAGAGAGGGTAATCTCCAATTGGCCATGTAGTCACATAGCTCTTTATAGTTCATGTTGAATTGAAGAGATCTCGGAGTGGAATAATCTTGAATTGGCTTCGGACATCTGGTAAAAACAAAGTTAGTTGGTGTCGAAAACGTGCAAGTGGTGGAATCATACCTTAAGGAGCATGCTTATAGGCTTAGGTTCAGGCTTACCCTCAAAAGCGGTGAACATGATTTGTGCAGTGCTTGCTGAGGCCTTGTCCTTGAATTCCATGGCCTTGATAATTACCGTATTGAGAATAACACGATGGGTGTTTTCCTGTCGCATAATGAGTCGCGCAATCTTGGGGGCTTCGGAACCTTCCTCGTCGTCATCACTGCCAGAGAGATCAAAAGATCCGGATATAGGAACGCCATTATCATCAAGCGTCACGCAGGATTTTGGAACATTGATCTTCAACGTTCCAACTCCACGCTCCTTCCATCCGGCGTCTTTCGATTCAATGGCGAATAGTTTGGCTCGCAATTGCAGCAGAGTAGCCTCGCCAGATTCTCCGTCTTCAACGATGACTATGAAATATGTTAGCAAACAAGAAAGGCCTCGATACCGTGGAAAAACGTACCTTTTACTGGCTTCGACTTCTTTTTCTCCTCCTGTGAACCTGTACGTCCACTTTCTTCCTCGCCAGATCCCACAGGTCCATCGCTATCGTCCTCGTTACTGCTGTCCTCGTCGCTTACCTCAGGGGCACCAAATGCTTTGGCAGGCTTCGCGGGAAGGGCAGCATTTTCCTTTCCTGGGGCAGCAAAACTTCCAAGTTTTGGACCCGATCCACCTGCGAATCCGTTCCCTAAGGCCGAGCCAAAGGCGCTGGTTGTTCCTAGGCCGCCAAAGCCAGAACTTGAAGCTCCTCCAAAACCCAGTGTTGCTGGCTTGTTTGCATCGCTCGCTGGCTTTGCAGCAAGGGCACCAAACCCACTCAAACCAGGCTTTGCACCAAATATACTTGGCTTTGACGCACCAATGCTTCCGAATCCAGATGTGCTGGCAGCGGCGAGGGAGGCAAAGCCTGAGCTCGCAAAGGCAGTGGGTGATGTTTGGCGTTGATCATTCACACCGATACCAAAGACGGCTTTCTTTGAAGTATCCAAGTTTGGTCTCGACGTCTCGCTTTCTGCAGAAGTGGTCGGTGGGGTATCTTTGGGACTGAGAGTGGAAATCGCCTAGACAGAAAATTAGGAAAATAGATCGAGCAACGCGGACCGAAAAAGCTCTTACGTCAATTTCCTTCTCACCAGCAGCCTTTCTGTGTTCCTCTGATGTGTCGCGAGGGCGCTTCTTCTCTGGGCCATCTCTTGTTGAGCGGCTACCATTGCTGCCGCTCCCATCTGCCGACCCTGAGGCTTCGCCGTTTCGCTCTAAGTCTTTTGAGTCTTCGTCCTGATCACGGCCTCTCTTTTTCTTGGGAGAGTAGATTTGCTCTCGCATGTTCTCGTCTTGTGCATCGGTGAGATCAGCTTCTGGGGTAATATCTTTGATTATCTCCTTCATTTCCTTATCTTCGGCCTCGCTCTTGACGCCCTCTGGCTCCTGGTTGGATTGAAATACCGGCAGAACTTTGTCTGAAATTGTGGTATGCTTCAGCTCCTCGCTTGCCTCTGTGGTGGCCGCATCCTCCGCGGGCTCATCCTCCTGGTTGCGTCGATCTCCACCGTGGGCCATGGTCCTCGCTGGTAGATGGTGATTGGACTCGATGACATCAGCTTCGTGATTCGCGCCCTCGTCGCTGTGCGCGCTGCCAGTTGGGAATGTAGCAATATCTGCAGAGGAATTCGAAGTCATGGTGGCAATATTTTCTGCATGCAAAGTTGTGGTGGTGCGCTGGCGAAGTCCAGTGGACTGTTTTGAGTAGCGCAGCTCTGGCCGTTGTTGCCCCTCAAAATTATACCGCCACTTTGCTGGCTGGGCCTGGGGTTGGGGTTGGCGCTGGTTATGCTGGTGGGCTGGCTGGGTGTGTGCGCACTCTTAGCGTGATTAGATGCATTGGAGACTGGCTATCAAAAAATCTAATATTTTTTCTTCCCACCCATAAAGATGAGATGAGGTTCACAGGTCATTTCCCGTGCTGTATTTTTTTTTTCTTTGTTCTGTTACACCTTCATCCAACGAAGGTGGTCCATACACCACCAGCTGATGAATGTCATTTGCTGGTGGTCTCAGCCTATTGGAAACTTATTTACAAGGGTTTCCTCATGACTCGTCCCTCCATCGATATCCGATAGATAGACGAGAAAAGCGACAGTAAGTAGGGAGGTCTTGTTCTATCTTTGTTGAACAACTGGTGATTGTGATAATTGTTTGATCTGCGAGTACTTCAATTGTAGTGATTGACCCAAAAGACTGGCTTAATCATCCAAGTTGGCCTAGAAGAATAGAGCAAGAGTGCCATTCGCTGCCGCTTTTCTTCCAGGAGCCAGTCTGGCGAAGAATCATACGATCTGATAGTTGTTAGTGCTTTGAGTCAACACTATTTTGAAATTTGATATCCACACCCCTCCATTGGCTGTTACTCCCATTTAAGTTGTCAATACACCTTACCTCTGCCAATGCGAGCGTTGAAGATAATCTGGTCATGTCACAGTTCCCTTCAACTGTGAGAGAACGAATCTCGAGCGTGTAAATCAAAGCCATTGTTCACCCCAAAGCTGGAGTTTAGATTCCAGGCTGGGCAAGGTGTATAAGATTCCACTTAAGCGAATAAAGTGTAAAGAACCTTCCTCTTATTTGCCATAGGAAGTTTCTGGAAGCTTAGGTACACCAGTCGGATAATTTTCTTCTTCAATCTACCATGTATGACGCTTTTAGCCTTTATGGTTTCCAATTGCTGGGTTTAAAAGTAGCCCCAATACATCTATTCACTTATAACTAGTCTCATGAGTCAGAAATTTGTTAAGCGAGCTAAATCAGACGAACGTGAGAATACAATGAAATTAAAGATAAAGCCACTCAGAATCAACACAGTTGGTATAATATACTATGTAGTCTCAGTAAATCTCAAATATGGATTAAAAGGCCTGTACATAGAATTTCCCCACAAGATTGTACCAGAAAGTCTCAGATCCATACCATCCAAAACTGCACTCCAGGCTAATTGGGTTCAACCATCGCCAAAGTGAAGACATCTAAGAGAGCAATGGTGCACCCAATGTCTTTGATGGAATTAGGAGTATGGCAGAACGTGACCCAGATGTCACCGTTGTTTGGAGGAAACAGTGGAGTTTCAATTTCAAGTGAGCATTGATCAGAGACCCAGAAGTTCAAATCTAGAGTAGACCCTAACATTCTAAGAGGACACTATCTTCATTAGATTGAGTCGAATTTGATTCTCTCTGAAAGGCAATTTGCTTAACTAGGTTAAAGTTTCTATCCTTAGTCGCGCTTCGATTTTATATGTAATATAGTTGATTCTTCTAAGAGGGCTGAAGTCAAGTCGCGACTGATTCGGCAGAGACGCGCCTGCCTCGAGAGCTTCTTCTCGCAACACTTGCACCTCCGGCCGCAACTTCTCCACAGTCTACCTGGTAACCTTAAACGCGACACCTGCACCACCTGCAACGAGACCTGGGAGTAGCCCGCTGCATCTAGAACTTCTTGACTGGACGCGGGTGACCAGGGCATTGATCATGGCAGACAGACTTGGATCTGGCAGCCGTGCTGCACCTGCAATTGTCCCAGTCTTGGTCGACGCAGAGCCACCTCCACCTCCGATACGCCCTGCATCTCCTCAGCCAATCCTCCAAACTTTACTCTTCCATCCGGGCAATTGGGCAGAGTTCCGCTACAATCTCTACGGTCACCAGGTTCGTCTTTTGCAAGTTTCTCTTGTTTTTGAGTCTGGCGGAAGACAGGAGCGCTGATCCAGAAATCTGCCATAGTATGACATTCTTCAGTCGCGTCAAGAAACAATGGCCCACGCATTACAGATTATTGCCATGAACCAACAGACCATGATCTCCCACATGACATCTGAGCTGCAAGAGTTGAAAGCCATGTTTGTACCGTGGTACCTTCACATATCATGGCACAGGCTAACTTGCCTTTCAGAGTCTCTCGCGGCACTCCTTTGGAGCGAATTGAGCACCAGGAATTCGGCTTACCCGCCTCGTTGGCCCCAGCTGGTCCCCTCAGTACCGCTGAGAAGCGCGAAGCATCCATGATCTCGCAAGCCGCTTCAACGGACGCGATTGATGTCTTCCAACCTCCTGATATTGCCGATGAGGTGGGAACCAAACGTATCAAAGTCGAAGCAGATGAAGCCAGGCCAATCAAACAGAAGACGAAGAGAATAAACAATCAGACCTGGGTGGAGCTAGGACCTGCACTAATGAGCTTGAGTCAAAAGTACGAGGACGAAGGAAAAGTTTCTGGCGAGCTGAGAATGATTAAGACTCGTAGTGGCAAGATTGCCGTAAAATCAGAGGCATGGAAAGTATATATTCTCTCCAAGGCTCCTGAAGGCTCAAGTCTGCGCAACAAAGTTCAAGGATGGTCTTTGAGTGAGTGGGAAGAATACTATTTGAAATGTAGTAATTCTATGAATCCCCGAAAGCCGAGGCAGAAGAAAGAGGTGAAAGACGCAGGTAAGTCAGATTACTGATATAATTGCTATCATCCTATTCCCGACTTCGCTTCGATATCAGGGTGGTACACGAGCTGACTCAGAATTCCCGAATCAGAGCCACCGGCAGACAAGAGCAAGAACGAGAACGAGAACGAGAAAGAGAAAGAGAAAAACGAAGACGTGCAAAACGAAGACCCGAAGAAAGTGGTCAGCGGAAGCGGGAATGGCAGGATGGAAGCGGTCGAGGTATCTGTTGGCTGAAACAATGAGCATGGTTCTAGATTACACACTGGCATGAATATGGTTTGCGAGAATAGACGAATATGGGGGAATGAAAATAGCAGATGAAGATTTGAGGGACATAGAAAGATATTTAAGGGCTTGGCGCTTGCCAGCAAATGAAGATAATGAACATAAAAGACTATAGCATGCACAGCGCTTAGGGAGGAATTAGGTGTAGGCAACACAATATCAATCATGAGCTTTCTAAACAAGTGGATCCAACTCACTAATACCCATTAGCATGATGCACCAATTGCTTACGCGAGGCTCTAGTAGCCTAGGCAGTAATAAAAGTGGGGTTTAGTTCTGGCTGTTGCAAGTCTTGAAGTATGATACCTTCCTTTGTTTTCCCCAGAGTCGTAAGTCAGCTGACAGAGAATCGTACTGTACCTAATCTTGGAAATCTCTTGAGGTTATAATCAGAGTCTTTCAAAATGCCATTTTTGTGCGCAGTTTGAAAACTGCCAAGTTTTAGTTTTCATAAGGGAAGAAGTAGAACACAATGATTTTGAAAAGTTAAATTATTTGGTCATCCATATATACAATGAAGTAGATATTAAGATAGCCCTTTCTCTCCAATCAAACCCCTTAAGTCAACTTGGTGGCTAAAGCCTTGATGGCATCCAAGGTAGCCGGGCTCTCTCCCTTGGGTGCGTTCTTGATAACCTTGCCCAAGAGATGCTCAACAGTCTGTCCAGGGTCGGTCTCCTTGACCCCCGAGGCAGCCTTTATTCTGGCAAGTTGGAAGCTCTGGAAGAACTTGGGAGCCTTGACTTGCAAGGAACCTCCGACGCTTCGGACACCTGCTTCGGTTGCCACGTAAACGTTCAAGCGATCTGTGAAGAGGGCGACGTCAGAGGAGGCGAGGGGCTCGGCGGTTGCGAATGTCTTGAGGGCGAATGTCAAAGACGAGTCCTTCGACTTGGAGAAGTCGATGGAGGAAAAGGAGACGGTTCCTGAGATTGCATCTGGAACGCCCTCGATGGTCTTCTTGGTTGGGTCGCAGGTGACTTTGCTTGCGAGGTTATCGGCGGCGTCCTGGACTTCTTTGGGGAGTGTTTGCGTTCCGATGAGGGTGCAAAGTTTTGCTTGTCGGCTCTCTAAAGAGATAGGTCCTGAACGCTGAAGTTAGTACTTGTTTTCTCGTAGTGTTGTGGGAAGATCAAGTCTTACCTGCGGCAGCAAGACCAGCGACAAGAGCGGCAACGAGGTATTGGGGAAGCATATCTGCGATGAAATTTGAACTTTCAAAAAGTGGTAGTAATATAAATTATACAAGAAGAAGCAGAAGGCAAGACCAGCTGTGCAGTTTGGATTGCGGAGAAAAGAATGTAAGACTGGCAGAAAGAATGCAAAGAATGAGATAGTGGAACAAATCGATGATCATGAGAAGAGGGAAATACAGCCTGGTCTTATAGCAACTGCATGAAACCCTGGACGATCATGAAAACCATCCCATCTGAAAACAGGCCAAGATCCGAGAATAGGAGAGAAAAACTGGATACAGGGGACTCGCTTCTGAAGCTCGGTATTGATGCCAGTACTTGGCAGGGGTGTAAAACATGTCATCCGATGTTCGTTTTTCGCTTCACCCTTCTCCTTTCCTCTTCTGGATATCTTTTACACGCATCTGCACAAACTTTGCGAGAGTTCCGGGTACTCGTCGGGTTGAGCGGTACTTTCCCAGGTCGATATTATCTCGGAAAGGCAAATAGTGGTGGGTTTAAGCATCAATCAATTAAACACAATCAAAAGTTCCGAGGGTGGAGGACCTGCCAGGTGCGGGACCCGCTTTAAAGTTTAAGGAGAACCCACCGTGTCAGAGCCGGGATCACAATGTGACGCGCGCTAATACCTGCCGTCCCAGAAGCTTTTTTTAAACGGGAATAAGGTTGTCACCTGTCATCTGGAGTTTCGTGCAATGAAGAAGCGAGCGTTGAACTACCGGTATCTTGCACTGTCACGGGCGACATATTGCAACCTCTTCAGGGCTTTTTACAGAGCCTCCTGTTGCTCGTCTTGGCAATTCCAGGAAAGTTACAATTCTTTCGCCTGCGACGAAGTATAATGACTCATGCCATGATAACTACAAATTTAGGAGTTTGAAGTCACAGTGAAGTAACATGATTTTTCATAGCTCGTCTTCATATAAGAAGTAGGAGACTAGTTGATTGATCCACGGGATAAGCGCAAGTCTTACTTGAAAATGCTTGAGTTGCGAGGTGTCTCGTTATTATTGGTCTTTAAAGCAAAACTGTGTCTCTCTTCTTTCACCTAGCAACAGAATCGTGGGTAATAATCCACTATGAGAGCTACAACAAAAACATTCTTGGAGAAGACTCAGAACTTAGAAGCAGAATATCTGGAGCAGGTGAAAAGCATGTAATGCGTGAAGCAAGGACTACTGTAAAGTCCTTGTCTTTTAGAAGAGGAAGAAACCCACACGGCCAAGCGTAAAACAGAAGGGAGTCATTCGCTGGAGATATTACTGTAAACAGGGTGGACATTTTAAGTCAAACATTGTCGTGAAAATCATTTGTAACAAAATTCTAGATCGAGATTTAAGCCTCTGATTTGCTAGCCTCTTTGAGAAGGAAACCGGGGCGCCTCGACTAATACGGAATACGGAGTACGGAGCTTGTCAAGTAAAGAGGGCGGACACATCGGACTATCTACTCCAAATGCGGAACGAATATAGGTAGGGTTTTCACACAAACACCATGTTATATTTACTGAGTTTGGCCAATTTCTTTTGTATAAATCGCTCGAAATCGCCTAGCAACATCACAAAAGCTGTATAATTCTATTAAAAACCAGTGGATTATACCCACCTATATTCGTTTCGTATTTGGGGTGGATAGTCCGATGTGTCCGCCCTCTTTACTTCACAAACACTTTCCCGGAATTCCCATACTTTCAAACATCGCCCCCGGCACCATTAAGATTGGAGAACCTATACTATCGATAATAGTCAGTGCGTCTTAATCAAAAAAGTTCGACAAACACATCATTCCCAACCCCACCAATGGTCCCCCGCTGACAAAAACACTAGGTCCGAAGCAGTTATCCCTAGAATTACATTCTAAAGCCTTTTTGTGATACAAGCCTGCACAGCGCTCTTCTGGTAACAGTCCTGATTTGGGAAGCCCCTCGTGTGAGACTTTTGGGCGAGGACGAGGTAGCAGTTGTTGTACGATGCAAGACGACACCAATCGACAAAGTGATTACGAAGGTAACCCCCCAGTGAGAATCTATCCGCTATTCTATCCTCCCCAGTACAGATTTGGTCAGGGCACCCATTAACTTTATCGGTGGGCATGCATGGCCAAGCAGTCTCTATCGCATGGCTGTCGGGGTTGTGTGGAGGGATCTGCGGGTTGTACTGTACCTGAAGTATACAGTCACACAAACAGTCCTTTCAATCCGCAACAGAGCAATGTCCAAATGCTGCTCTTACGCCAAAAGAGCCTCCTCCTAGACAAGTGGATACACTAGAGACTCGTTACTAGGATGCGGTCGGACCGCGGGTGGTTAATTCTTAAGGTTGTAAACGAGGATATCCTTATCGTGAGTTTCTTGGCATGGACGACAACAAGGTCGCATATCTAAGTACTAGGGATATATAATCTAATGCCTAGTAGTACCTGTATCGGACTGGTACAATTCTGTGACTTTTGGTGCGAAGTCCTAGTGTTATATCTGAAAATTCTCGGGCTTTTACTTAGGATCAATATCTAATAGGTAGAAACCTTGGATTTACATAGCCCAAAGGATAACATCGAGGGTAGTTTTAGTATAACAAAGTTGTTGGGAAATTATAAAAAACTAAGGACAATCCTTATAATGAGGATGTTCTCAAGTACTATGGACAAAAATCGGAACATATACAATTAAGGATATAACTATGGATATTCTTATAGCGGGTATCCTAGAAAAAAGTTCTAAATTAAGTCGCAATTAGCTCGGGTTAGGCTCTACAGAACCCAGGGATTTTTACGTTTACAATACAACCACATCTTTCGTGTGTTGCATGACATGTCCCGAAGCCTCCTCCGGCCGACGTTGTTCCCTGACAAAATCGCAGGGTTCCAATAGGCCGCAGAAACCAGGAGTCTTAGTTGGTGCTTGTCGGGGTCTCTTTTGATGTCGAGTCTCTCTCTTCCTCAGCTTCTTCTTAAAGCGATTTGGTAAGCGTCCCAAGTGTGGCCACGCACACAAATCAACTAGTGCTAGCTGCGCTACAAGAACACCAACTCCAGTTAGATTACCAGTCGCAGTTGATTCCAGGTTAGCAAGTGTGCTATTTACTGCACTATTTGTGCTGCGAAACAAAAGACTAAGTGCTCCAAGGGCTATCGTTAAGTCCCTACCAGAGTCGTTTGAATCTAAAATATCATGTTTGTCTCTCAAAAGATGTATTAGATCAAGGGGGAAACGGATTAGAACCTGTATTTGACTCATGAACTGAGGGCGAAGCCGTAGCTGCCGCTGCCGCTGCAGATTTTGCAGGATTCGAAGAAAAAGACAAGACAGCTTCCGAAAGAATGTCGCCAATAGCAGTTCTCACAGTGCTCATACCAAGTACCACTCTAAGCTGGGTCAATGTGGTTGCAATGAAGGTCACTTGGATATTGCTTTGAAGTAATCAGAGTCTCTATAACCGTCGACCCAGGTAATAGAGCTCGTAAAGTTGGCGTAAAGAATGCATCGCTTCCTGTCGAACCTGGCGCTGCTGAAAAAATTGAAAAGATGATACTGGCGTTGAGAGGATTGGAAGAAAGGGCAGGAGAGACTGAAGAGTGAAAGCTATCCATCAGTGGTGATTATCTTGATCGATTCCCTAGTTCTTGAGACTGGAAATCCTCCACTGTCGTCTCGAGAAATCTTAAGCGAAAAGCCTCAACCAACACCGACGACTATATGAATGCCCAAAGACAATTTTGCTTGGATATTTAGTTAGTTCACTTGAACAATTATTTGTAACATGAAGTAAGTCAGCCACAAAGAATTTCGTACACTTCTTGCAGATCTCCAAAAAGAAACAACTGTAAAATAACTTATTATTAGAGATTATCTTAAGTAATACCTAATCAGACGAACAGTAAAATGGTCACATTTAGGACAATCCCTGGAGCCAGTATAGGCTGAGTGAAGTCTTGGCATAAACCCCACCACTCTCCTTAATCGGCCAATCATACAAAGGTCCGATTCCGGCCCGAGAGTTCCCAATTTCACTCACCACAATAATTATCAGAATAGCAACATTTCAAATCAACAAAATCAACCAATCAACGATCGCTTAGCTCAGTTGGTTAGAGCGTGGTGCTAATATCTAACTTAGATAACGCCAAGGTCGCGAGTTCGACCCTCGTAGTGATCAAAATCATTGTTTCTGGTTTTTCTTTTTTTTTCTCTCCGCCTTTTTTGAGTGGCGAGAGGAAACTTTATACTATACGGAGAGCGCGGTTAAAAGTTAAGTTAGGTATCTACTATTTAGGGCCTATGCCCTGAATCCAAGGCCTTAATTAGCTAGAATACCCCTATAATCAAGGTTTAATTAATACTAGGGGTTCTATGGGGGCCTATAGGCCTATAATAGGGTATTAGTAGGGGTAAAGTAAAAGGGCTAGCTCGGGTCTCTATATACTTATCGCTTAGGAGAGCTCTTAGATACCCTATATATAGCGGATTAATCGCTAAAATATAATAGATTCTAGGCCTAAAGATCTCTTTAGAGTACTTTGTGAGGGCGTGAATGTAGCTCGGTATAGTGTTTTGGTGCTTCGCTTAGTAAAGGCAATAGTGGATTGGATTTTCCTAATCGGAGATAGTATGGAGCTGCCTAATGGGGAATAGCGTGGCCTCTTGTTGTATATAAGTAATAGCTAGCTCTAGGACTTCTTAGCTCACTCGCGATTAATCTCAACCATATTCTGGAACAGTCTTTTGTACGCTCCTAGTAATACCCTAACATACTTATAGCCTCTTTTTAGAATACCCCTATAAGATATATTTACTAAATAAAATACAACTAATATTACTTTTAATCGCGATCTCTATATTGAATCTATTAGAAAATACCCCGAGACTTAAATTTCGTTATAATGAGAAATTATAAAATTTCTATAAAACTGTATTACTTTGTCACGAATCACGTGCTCACATGATACTTGTCATAATAAGAGGCGCAATTTTCAACAGGCACATCCAGGTTTCTTATAGCAAATGGGGATCGTTTGGAGTAGCTAAGCGATCCAGGGATTTCTCTGTATTGTTATCACGTGATATATGTCGCTAGACGGGGCGACTGGTCTACCAGTCTAGCAGCGACCGAGCGACGTGTCTAGCAAGCTAGCACAAGAGAACGAAGGTTCTATATAAGACTGGCACGTCTGCCATTAGATAGGAGCTGCGTGCTCAACTTAGTTATCAATCTTATCATATTAGTTTGACATCTTTGATACAAGTAACGAGTTCACTTCCAAGTGAACAACCCGATAGTCTTCTTCTTATCATAGCATACCAACCAGCGAACACCCAGCCAAGTTTAGTTAGCCAGTTTGAGTATTCGTTACATTGTCGTAAAGGGTGATACACAAACATAATCTCTCTTTGTATTCATTCGTGTATGAAGAGTAAAGGTAAAGAGAGGTGGTTTTGTCGTAAAGGGTGATACACAAACATAATCTCTCTTTGTATTCATTCGTGTATGAAGAGTAAAGGTAAAGAGAGGTGGTTGTAACGAATACTCAAACTGGCTAACTAAACTTGGCTGGGTGTTCGCTGGTTGGTATGCTATGATAAGAAGAAGACTATCGGGTTGTTCACTTGGAAGTGAACTCGTTACTTGTATCAAAGATGTCAAACTAATATGATAAGATTGATAACTAAGTTGAGCACGAAGCTCCTATCTAATGGCAGACGTGCCAGTCTTATATAGAACCTTCATGTTCCGCCGTCGCCTACATCGCCTGTCGATGCTGTCGACATGTCGCCAGCATCGCCTGTCGATACTGGCGATGCAAATGGTCACGTGATTACAATGTAATGAAATCCCTGGATCGCTTAGCTAGTCTAAGCATCCCTATTTGCTATAAGAGATATGATAGTGCTCGACCTGTCAGGACGCCGCCTGGTCTTCACTTGTCACATGCTTACGTGATTCGTGACAGTGGTACCCTACAAGCTTAAGTATATGAGTGGCAAGCCACTCACATGACCTAAAGCATATAGATCCACCAGGCTCTCGTACAAGGTGCTATTCACCAGAATTGTATACCGATAAAAATATATATCTATACTTAAAGCTTTACTTATATAATACTTTAATATAATAGATATAAAACTTATATTATACTACCTAAGAATTAGAATAACTTAAGACTAAAAAGTATATATTAAATAAGTATTAGATTAATTTACTATAAGTAATTATAATTTATTTATTCTACTAATAGATCTAAACTATTACCTTAAGCTAGCTTCCCTTAGATTAAACGCGAAACTAAAAGTAATTACTAAATACTAGTAAAAGATTAGTAGTATTATATTTATAATACTAAGAATACGTTAAGATATAGTATATTTAGTCTTAGTACTTAGCTACTATTTCTACTAACTAATAAAAATATATAAATAAGTACTCTAAAAGTTATTTTAATACCTTAAAGGTATACTTAATCTTATATTTATTTTTAAAAGATAGTATATAAAACTCTAAGGATATACTAATACTAGCTAGGTAAATAATAAAAATACTAGCCGATTAACGTTAGAATACTTATTTAATCTCGGAAGTAGAGTTATATTATAAAGCTTAAAATAATAAGCTACTATAGCTCTATTAACTTATAAAGCTAAGTTATTTAGTTGAACTTTAGCTAGAAAAGAAGCTATTTAGCTTCGATAATTACTCTAACAGCTTAGTATTTAAATAAATAATAAACCTATAACTTACTTATATTCGCTAATAACTAAGGGGCTATTACGCTATCTAAAAACCCTTACTATATACCTTAGATAAAATATATTAAAATCTAGTATTAATAGTAGTAGGAATAAGTAGAATTTAGTATAATTATATATAAATATATTCCTATAAACTATATAGCTACTAATAGTCTTATAAAAGCTCTCCTATAAGAAGGGTTATATAAATTCAGGGATATACCAGGACTAAGAATCTAGGAATAGCCTTACTTTTCGTAGTACGAATTAAGGGGATATTAAAATTACGTAATCCGTTCTACTATATTAAGTCTACTTTATTAAAGACTCTTTATTAGCTAGATATATATAAACTAGCTATATCTATAGTAGACTCTTTGTTAGCTAGATATATATAAACTAGTTATATCTATAGTAGAATAATTAAGTACTTAACTAGCTTCTTATTTACTATATTTTATTAATTTCTCTACTTTTAATCTAATTATTCTACCTATTCTAATAAACACCTCCTCTAAGTTATAAGTAGACCTGGGCACCGATACGATATTTATCGAAAATACCCGGCGATATATCGCGATATATCCAGTCTTAGTATAAGAGTCTTCAGGGAGACTCTTACAGCCCTCGTGAGGTCCAGAACTCGTATACGTCGTATTGCCCGCACAGCCACACTTAGCCACACGGGGAGCCGCACCGAGAGCCGTATACGCACTTAAGCCTCACCTGCACGCGTGCGGCTCTTTGCACCTACGTAGCCGCACACATATGCTTTGAGAGTATAATAGTGCTTAATTGTCTTTACAAACATGTCTTATTTGTACGTCTTTCAGATATATAGAAGTGCCGCTATGTAGGCGTAAAGAGCTGCACGCAGCAGACGAGTTTTAGTGTTCCTACGGCTGACATATCGCACCCACTTTTCCTTCCTAAAGTAGCAAGTAGGTTAGGTTTGACGTTCTAGACCTCACGAAGGATTCTAGAGTCTCCTTTAGGGATCCAAGGAACGAGGGAAAAATCCATATCGAGACGATAGCATTATACTAGATTGCGATATATCGCCGATATATTATTCTATGATACGATAATCGTGGGTTTAAAAGTAACGATATTCGAGTAATATCGATAGTTGTACCTAAATTTAGTATATTTTGGGGTGTTTTTAAGGGGGTTTTCAGGGCAGAATTGGTGATATTTCAAGTAAAAATAGGATTATTATATTAACTAATTATATGCTAGCGCCTAATAATCCCACCTTCCTTATTAATTTCCACCTTAAATCTCGTCGTTACTGTCCGCTATTATACCCCAGCTTTTTAGGGACGATTCGCGAGCTCCCTCAGGGTTTCTACGAGGGAGGCTAGGTATAGAACTAAGTGGTGGGATTTTTAGTTGAATTTAGAGCGTTTAGTAGTAATATTAGTGGTAGTGTTGTTGGTGATAGAGTTGTTGAAGCTAAATGGCCAGTGCGCTAGCGACAGCGGTCGAGCGTAGTAGGAAGACGTACTAACTATTAGGAACGAAGGGGTAGAATAAAGGGAATCGATTAAATGGTCGCCACGACGGCATAAATAATACATGTATAATCCCAGGCACGGGCCACTACAACTCTCCCCACACCTCCTCTACTACTAAAATACTACTCTAAACAACAATTTCTTTTTTCACTATTAGGAGTAGAAATTAAATGTAGACTAGTTAGGGCTAGGTTAGGGTTAGGGTTAGAAGTTAGGGTTTGTGGAATATGATTTTTGGTTCTTTTGTAGTATGAAGATTGCTAGGTGCCTACGTTTTGTGCCAGATGTGGCCCAAGCTTCCATGGCGACCATTTAATCGATTCCGAATAAAGCATGCTGATTGGTCCGGTTCCGGATTTATAGTTTTTCTATGTCACGTGTGGCGATAATCGATAAACTATCGGTTATCGCCAAGAATCCGATATATCGTCGTCAATATATCTACGATACGATAATCGTCGGAGACCCCCCCGATATCACATCGATAATATCGTGCCCAGGTCTGAATGTAAGATACGTAGGTAATGACGAGTAAGGTTGATTAAGCGAGTTTCGACTGACACACTCTTATCCAAAATCACTATAAACTGAATCATAAAACCGAGTATCATGTCAAGTTGTACGTCCATAAGTCAGTGAAGTTGAAATCCTTTTTAAATAAGTGGTTTTCAGTCACTCTAATAACAGCATAGCTAGAAAGTTCCCATGAAGATGCGTGCTCCATAGTGAAATGATGGCTACATAGAACCACGTCTCAAAAATTAGTATCTTCCCGTCCTAGCCAAAGCCTAAGTCTCCTTTTACCACGCTACTCATCTAGATAATCCCCATGACCTCTTATTGAAGATGTGTCGACATCTCGCGCTGGCAAACTTCTTAGTGCGTATCTTGTGTTCTCCGCCCGTTCCGTCTGCCCGCTCCTCAAACGGCTCTCGTATGCACTCATATCAGCGTTAGTAACCCACTTTTTCCACACTCTTTTTCCGAAGGCTCCATTCCTCGAACGATGTGTCCAGAACATAGGTGTGCATGTTCTTTGTTTCCCTCCTCCATGATAACCTACAAAAGAAAGATCAACTTCCCACAATTCATAGAATGCGGAGTTGACGATTGAACTTACATCTTCCTTTATAGATTGCCTTCCTCTTTGCAAAGAATTCACATACCCCGCAATACTTTAAGTTCTTCGGTACCTATTCACGTAACCTGTAGGCTAATGCTGAATATTTTTTTATTTCTTTCCATTGCCTCAGGCTGTAGCCGTAAGCGCGGCTTTCATTACTTTGATGAACCCGACTTTTTGCGGTGATTGTGGAGTTGCTATATAAACAGACGGGTTTCCTTTGAAAATTTGGGTTACTGTTGCAAAGCGGAACACGTTGGCGGATTGGGGAGAGGCTGTAGAGGGTTTTACTGGGAATGTTAGATTTGGATTTGGGTTTGATGGGATGTGAGGATTACCATGTGAGTCGGAGGCATACAAGGTCGTTTGTGGAACAGTGTTCCATAATCAGTGATTGGATTTTGACTGGGAAGGAGTGCCACAAGGTGAAAGTTCCTTGTGTTGAATTTGCCATGTTGCAATGGAAGTTTTTTTATGAGATAGGAACAGAAGTTTACTTTGTGAAATTGTGTCAATGATGAAGGTTAGAAAGGGTTGAGATACATTTCCACGGCGAATTTCCTTTCTATTAAATACATCTTCTCCTCCACTTGTCACGGCTTCGCGCCACGCGAAGATTTCCCAATTTGGTACTTTCGCACCACGCTATCGCGAGATTTTTAGGCAGACCACACTGCCTACGAGGTGCCTGCGGAAGCGGAGCGAACTGTTGTTCTTGTGCCTTGGCATTCTAGGCAGCCGACAGGGGTTGGGTTAAGCGAGTGGGGTCCATCATGAACATGAAAAAGAACATGGGAATTTGCCACAACGGGGGTGGGAATTTAAGATTGCCATGATCTTTACACCGATTTCTGGAGGATGGAGAAACGGTGCTCATCCCGTCGAATTGCGATCGGCAAGGCACACGACTTTGCGACTAGGGGTGTGCCATGCATATGACAGGCCAATTTAGTCATCATTCGAAAGAAAGATATCAATACAATTCGAAATCAACGAGAACAAGAATGATCATACAAATGGCCAACCATCCTCCTTCCCAACCCAAGTCATTCAGACCGAAGAGCTCCCCCAAACCAAGAATCGTTATCCCAAAGCCAAGCAGCTTTCCTCTTCGACCGATTTGCCTTGACCATCTTCTCCCCGGCATCAGCCAGCTCCCTTCGAAACAGCATTCTGTCCTCCTTGCACATATCCCGAAATAGGTGCTCAGCCTCTATAATCTCGCTCTCGGGGAAGTAATCGTGTATGTCGGAACGCCATCGGCCAACGGGTATAGCTGGTTTCTTTGATTTTGATTTTTTGAACATTTTCTCCCCGTGGAGCTCAAGAAGCCCTTCGCCGTCAAGATCGGCTTCTGCAGGGTCCCGTCTACGTTTTGGTGTTTTGGGGGACTGGCGAGTGAAAGTCAGTTGGAAGTTAGTGATATGCCAGCTTCGATATTAGAGATGACCTACTTGGGTTCCCTCTTCAAGTGTTCTTGCAAGTTCCTCTGCGGCTTTCTTGGCTTCCCGCTTCTGTGTTCTTTCGAGACGTTTTATCTCCCAAGGACTCATTGGTGGTGGCAATTGTCTAATTTCCTTATTAAGCTCATCTATTGAAGATTCGTTAGCTCCTACCTTACCAGCCATCAAGATTCTGTGTGTACATACCCAGAGAAAGATCCTCTCTAGGTACTTTCTTATTCCTCTCAGAAAATGAAATCTCAGCTCTCAAAGCCTCTTTCTGTCTTTGAATCAAGCTTCTCTCCCGTTGATTTGCATCAAGTTCCAACACCGCCAACTCCCTTAACCCAGACCTTAATTCCTCGATTCTCGTGTTATAATCTCCTTTATCAAACCCATCTTCACTCTTCGTGGTCTTCACCTTTGCGTGCCGTGCTTCAGTCTCCTCTAGAAATTTGTCTAGCTTCTGCTTTTGGATCTCCTCGTGTGTCAAAATCTCATCCCCAAAGATAGAATCCACGTCACAGCAGCTTGCACTCTGGTCTAGAAGTTTGTCGGTTTGGTCTTCTTCCGGCGTGCTCGTAAAAAGTGATGCGAGAGAGGAAACTTCATCTCTCTTACCCCGCTTTGGTCCACCTGATGGGGGTTTGAGTTGGTCGCGGAGAATCTCTCGTTGTAGGAACTTGCGGAGATCTTTGGGTTTGTGAGGTGAGGTGGGCTTGTCTTTGGGTTTTGGTGGCATATTGATTTTGTGAGAGTATTTGAAGCTAATACTGCCAATCTTGGTGGGGGTTGTGTTGACCTTCTTGGTTTTGTGAGGGGAGAGAGTAAGAAGAGAGAGAGGATACCTGCTGTCAGAGATCTTAAATGTCAGCTTATGAGGTGAATACTGTATTATAAAAGAAGATATCAAGACTTCAGTTTTGAAACGAAGACAAAAGGGCACAGAAAGCATAACACATGTATTTCAGATCTCAGGAGTGTGATGTTAATTCGAATTGTAGAATGCACGACTAATTCAGTTTCTAGGAATCCATCCAAATGGTCTCCCAAAATTGCTTGGAGGTATACATTCCCGTTTTCTCAACTACCACGCCCCTCACGCCACCCAAGCTCAAGTTGAGTCTTTTTACTTCTTGATTTTCGTTTCCTTCCCGATGCTCTTGTCCTTCTCGATGTTCTTTCCCTTCTCGATGTTCTTTCCCTTCTCGATGTTCTTTCCCTTCTCGGTGTTCTTTTCCTTCTCGATGCTCTTTTCCTCCTCCTTCTCCAGCTGCTCGTCCAAGGTCTGCGACGAACTGTCACTCCGAGATTGGTTTATCGTTGCTTTGTCGTCGTGGCACTTTCGAAGGATCGTACAAGTGGTATGGGACAGGGTGTCGATATCCGCGAGCAGCCTGTCAACTCTGGCAAGCTCCTGGTACAACCTCGAAGAGAAATCTTGCACGAGAAGAAGTTTGTCAAGCCAGAAAAGAGGTTGCTTGTCTTCAGCTTTGGCGGAGTCGACGGTGGTTCCTGACGATACCCAGTTTTCGTTGGCGATGTCCATCTTCTCCTTCGCAATAGCACTGTTTGAATCAAGTGCCTTCTTGACTTCTAGAGCAGCGTTCTTATGTTGAGAGAGCTCAGCAAGCAAAGAAGGAGCTATGCTGAGCATGATGGTATTGTCGGTTGGACTGATTGAGGCTATACAAGTCTCTATAAGCCCATTGAGCTTGGTGCTTGTTGCCTTGAAAGCCTCTTTGATGGGGGCAAGCTTTGGCTATGATGAGTTAGCCTTTAACCTGTGAGAAATCAATCTATTGCAAATCTGGGTTTACATACAATTACTGGGAGCTCAGACATCTTTGTTGTAAGGTGAACCAGAGGGAGCTCTGTTAAGGATTGCAGTATTGGTTAAAATTACATGAAAGAGCAACAGCTCCGTACAGATAAGTTCTAAGTTCGGATAAGCGGAGCTTATCTGACCGCCAAAATATAGAAAACAAACTATTGATTGGGCAGAAAGAGTTTGCCTGTCATGTGATAAGAACCTGAGAGGTTCATGGTGAATGTGACGTAGGTGGCTCATGTCCTATGTGAGACATGGAGTTGAAATCTGACATACTCCTAAAGGATATCTACGCAGTGTTTAGCCTTTCGCCAAAGAATTTAGGAAAACAAACACATCTGTGAAGAGAAGCTATCAGGGATATTCAGTATGATTAATTATCTCTTGTTGGAAATCCAAACAAAAGTTATGTTTTAATTAATAGCCAGGGTAATTATGTTTTCCCCAAAAAGACAAGATTAACGAATGCTGTTAAAGAAAGCAATAGTTTTCGAGGATTTCTTAGAAAGCTATGAAATATATCTTCTGCTTACCAATTCAGCATAGTAAATAAAATGTTTAATGATATAACGATGTCTCTTTATGTGCAAGGATGCCTGGCAATTTCTTGTCGCTAAACAGCTCGCCCTCAAGCGAGAAAAATTCAATAGATATAGGGACTAAAAGCTCTTAAAGGGTCCTGTTGATAATTCTTAGTTGACATAGACAAAAAGATACAGAGAACTATATCGAAAGTCAACTCACCAACTGTGGGCAAACCATTGGCTTTCGTTTCCCAATTTCCATTTATACATCACCGCTAAGGCTTTAGGTAAATATATATAACACTTTGCAGGTAGCCGTTACAAATACGCAGATTTATCCCTGAGGTCCGCAGAGGAAATGTCAGTATGTACAAACCCACTACTAAAACTCTAGTATTATCTCAGAGCTCTAATTCTACGAAGTCAAAAGTCACAAATCCTTGTATTGAGCTTTAGAACCCATGTATATTCATCTGTCAACCACTGCCAACCTTAACCTCAATCCACTTCAACCTCAGCCCAAATGCTACCCTCAACTGTATCCTCATGCTCGCAATCACACGAATTCTCTACCGGGTTCGAGAAGATAGGCAAGAGGCCAGGATCAGTGGGGCTCAAATGAAATCCAGGTGTTCCCTCCCAAATTGCTTGTCTGAACTTTGGCATCGTCGGTCCATCTTTCCAGCAAGTGCACTTCCAATTTCTACCGGCCTGGTAGTCTAACCATGCCAAGAAATCGCGCATCCCACTGCAGAAAAAATCCATAACCGTAAGGTTCTCAACCATCCGTAGATAATGTCCCAGATGTGTAATGATAAGATCATTATCGTAAGACTTACAGAGACAGAATTCCCTAGCTGCGGGTTCGGGACCTTTGTCAACTACGATGGTAATTTCTTCAACGTTTCGGAATGCTTTGTATATCCAACGGTTATCATATCGATGTTGATCCCCGGAGCTGTGGCAAGCTAGCAGTTTGAGGTCAACGGCAATTTTGCGAACTTTCTGACCGTAGTTGGCGAGGTGGACAAGGAGATTATGCCATGCGTGGGGACAGAAGCATTTTTGGCCTTCGCTGGTGAAGTAGAGGGTGTCCAGTTCAGCGTTGAAGAAGAAGAGGGTGGAAAGCCAGCTTCGTGTTGGGATGAGGGTGGTTTTCTCTCGGAGTAATTCAGCAAGACTTTCTCTGTTTGGAAGAGGAAGTTGGGTTTGAGCTGCAGGCAGAGGTATTAGTTCAATGACCAAAATGAGAAAGAAATGGTAAAATAATGATTCACAAGTGTACACCAGGAGCAATGCATTGGTGGGGATACTTACGCTGTTCCCGAACCATGAGATGAGCAGCTGGGCGTACATTCGGAAGGCCCATATATTGTGGCATATCAATCATTCCGTGTGTATTGGTTGTAACCACAAGAGTTCTTGGCTGACGGGCCTCTCTGAATATCTGAAGGCGAATCTCCATGGCCAACTCTCCAAAGCGTGGGAATGATGTAAGAGGTACGACTATATTGGGTGACTGAACATCTTTTTGAGACTGAGATTTAGAAGCTGCCAGGGGTGCTTGAAGTGCTTTCCCTGAATGGCTTACGATTTTTGATGGTGGTTCCATCGTGCGCAAGGATGGAGATTCTGGTATTGGTCTCAAGCTTCATACTTTTGTTTTGCCGTCAGACTCTGTTCATCATCCAAAGCTGAAGGGGACCAGTAGTATTATGCGGGGAGAACGTACCGTAGGTTAAGAAGTGTGTGTATGAGATAGGAAGATGTCTAGGAGCTCAGGTGTCTCAAATAGTCACTCAGTACGGTGGTGTCCTGCTATTCCTGTGAACCTCAGGTGTCTAGGAATATTCACTAAACTTCCCGTTGAACGTACTCTCTTCTCCTCTTTACTGTTCCCATGGACTCAAAGAGTATTTAGAGATTGATCTGTCAAACAAAGTAGTCTTACAGATTCATAGAATGATATTATATTCTATAATGACACGGGGCTAGAAATGCTTGGCCTTACAAGATACTTGTAGGATTAACAGCGTTCGAAATGAGTTGAGTTAAGTTGAGGAGTAGTACCTACTCAACTCGACTCGCCAAGTACTCGAGTTGAGTTAAGTACTACTTAAGTAGTACGGAGTGGGTCGGGCCGAGTACTGGACGACCGGTCCGAATATTCGGAATTAGCCCGCACCCCTATATAATATATTTACAAATTCCAGAATAGGTAATAGTAGGCTTAACCCCCTACTATTCGAGTATTTAAGTACTACTCGAGTAGTTAAATCTACTACTCAACTTAACTCAACCAGATCTACTACTTATACTCAACTCAACTCAACATAAGTAACTCTGAGTAGTACTCGAGTTGTTAAGTAGTTCTTTCGAACGCTAAGGATTAATAAACACTACAATGTGGTACAAGAACTAAGACCAACTGTGATGATTGCAAGGGGCATCGTCATTGCTCTACACATACATAGTGACATCACGTTAAAAGTCTCGCACAAACAACTTGATTGTTCTAGCTTAACAAATAATCAACATTTGAGTCTTGACCTAGTCAAGTATAAGCTCTCTCAGTACGCTGAACACATACTTAAGTTAGAACAATATTATTATCTAAGAAGCCTCACAAAACCAAAAGCAGTGATGCAAACGTTTTAGGATAATTGGAATCAACATAACTTTTCAACCCAAGTAACTTAGGAAAATTAAGTTAATTGTTGGAACCTTAGCACAACAGATTTCAAGGTATGTCCAGTGTAATGTACAGGTCTCTTGACATACTTTGAAAAGAATCCTTCTTCTGGGTGTGCTATTTTGTATATTTCGGGATTGACGAATCCCATTTGAATATGAACTGTGAATGAAATTAAAGCGTGGAAGTGAACGGAATTTACCAGAACTGGGTGTTGTAAGCGAATTTTCAATCTCCACGCTTGTTGTAAAAACATACAAGATTATTGGTTTGGACAAACCCTTTCTTCAGTTTCCATGTCTTTCCAACTAGCCTGAGCTCATAACTTCACTGAATGAATGGGAGTAGGGAACGAAAGGAAGAGTGAGCAAGCAGGTAGTTGAAGATTGGATAAAGTAGATGTACCATACTTCCAGGTTGAAAGAACATTACGAGAACAAGAATTTTCCTATACATCTATGTCAAGGAGTTCGTCACCCTTACTTGTAAATGTGGATTTGAGTTCTGGTAACTTGATTCATACATATTCCTACAAAGTTCTCATAACGCCCTCCGCCATCATATATGCTGATGGCTCGCAAACACAATGAAATATGCTCATAGTGAGTAGTAATTTGTACAATTGGATTCATGGTCCCTTGCTATTATGGCAAGTCCCCGAAAGCCTCAACGTTGAGACCGAGCCAACCATGGTGCCGGATCCTCTATCGTAGTCGTTTCTGCATTCTCATCTTTCAAGACCTAGTCGCCTCTCAATGCCATTTGCATTCTCTTCAGCCTATCTTCATGCGCCATCCTGCGCCTCGGTCCCCACCTCTTCTCAATAGCCTCCATCTTCAATTGTTCTGCGTTCTTGTAATTCGGGTCAGGAGGCTCCCCGCCACATTGCCTCAAACAGATCATCACGAACAGCTGCGAGCAATTGAATTTTCTGGCCAGCCTGTGCGTAGTCCATTTCTCTACACCCTCCTCCCTCCTCAGCCGCTGGATCTCCTGAATATCTGCGTCGGTCAAGTGGTGAACTGGAACTGAAGGTTTTTTAAAGACGGGCGGCGGTAGATATTTTGGAGTTGGATTGATCTTTGCCTCCAAGGCGACCTGAGCTGCTCGACGTTTGTCCCCCTTTGGTAAGAACTTGAGTGGCGTGTGAAATACTGATGGAGCAGAAGATGGAGGATTGAATATAATATGGGCTTGCTTTGGTGAGTCTTGGGATTGGAGAAAGGACGAGTCTGGACGGATATTTAGTCTATGCTGTGTGCGCCGGTAGGACTGTTCATGACGCCGAAACGAGGTACTGAATTGAAGAAGACATTGGTGTCGACCAGCGAGGATATTGACCGCGGGTCTCCGGATTAAGCTGGACTCCATTGTGGGGGAAAGGAGGTGGCGATGGTGATACTCGCGTGGGGTAGCAGCATAGCAAGGGAAATCGAGGGTCGACGCTGCCGTTGTCGTGAACATTTTTGGAGCTCTGAATTGACTAGTCACGTGATAATACCAAGTGGACTAGACGCACGGGACCTCGGGACTAGCGCCAAGGCATGTAAGGCCAACTCAGGCCATATGCCCCCCTGCAGTCTTTGATGCAATCCAATCGGCTTAGGTCAGCAAGACCACCTAGTACTTTACTGTATGAGTACTGGACTGGTAGTGACACCCTCGCACCACCAACCAGTGCAGCAACGAAGCTCTGATGACCACCTGGGCACTTAATACCATTACTGAATCCTGTCACCTAGTCGATGGCCCAGCTACCTAGATAGGTACCGGTACCAACCTGCCAACTCTCCTGAACTCAACCAAGCCAGCTCCAGCGCACCATGAGTGCCCCCTCACCTTCCTAGAATCAGCCCTCGCATCTGTTCTTATCCCTTCCACCCCACCAAGAGGTACTCGAGACCAGGAGCTGAACGCGGTAAGATTACCACCCAGGTGCCACAGGTATATATCACCCATCACCCTCACTTTCCTTCCAAGGTTTTCATGTCCGGTGTTTTGCTTTTAGATTAAGCTGCATAGTACCTATACCTCCACCTATACCTCCACCTATACCCGTACATGCCCATGCCCGCAATAACGCACCGACATATAGGCTCAAACTGACGCACCACAGTATTTATCGTCGTGGTCTGCTTCTCTCAACCTGTTCATCCAACTTTCCGCGGCGTCCCGGACTCGTCGATGATGAGTGCGTCCGAAGCCAGCACCCTGCAACCAAATACTCCCGTCCAGGGCAGCCATCCAGTTGCAAATACCTCCAAGGTGCCTCTACTCGGCGAAGGATTTCAAGAATCGAAGCGTGTTGCTGTATCACTATCTACTGAAAACAGTGACCTCGAGCACAAGGGAACCAATACTACGTCAGAGGGAGGAAAGCACGGGAAGCGCCGATTGTTTGGCTTCGGAAAGAAGAAAGACGACGATAGAAGCAAGGTCAAGGAGAAACTCGAACCAGCGTCGAATATGGATATTGGTATTGCGCAGACTCAGATGGCTGCGCCCGTCCCTCAGAGAGCTCCGTTGCAGAACACCTCCCGTCAACGGTCTAGTCAACACTACCCAGTACCCTCTTCTCCGCAAAGGAATCCTTCTTCCTCTTCCCCTCGAGTCGTGTCACCGGCAGGCTCGCAGATTTTCGAAAGAGATGTACAAGAAAGTAGCACTCTATCACCCAATTCACCCGCTATTCCATCACACATCCAGACGGAAAACCACATACCACCAGTCCTAGATGCCTCGTCTGAAGCTATCACCAACAACAACCTGGACCCAGACTCTGTTGAAATCGTCATGCATTCATCTCATCAGCCAGCAGCAGTCACTGTGACAGGTGTCGGGAGCAGTGAACCAACTGGCGGTAATTGGGCCGATGATTTGGTTGCGCATCCCGATAAAGATGATGCTGCTTCCAATTATGGTGCATTGGATAGTGCAGACGTACGTCGACTCAGTTTCATTTCATTCTCTGATATCGTGCAATCCGAACACGCAGAACATACCGGTTGTAGAGACTCCATCTACGTTGGTGGTCTCAATACGCTATCGTCAGGAGTCAGATCGCCCTCGCCCGTACGATCGCCAGTATCGTCACAGGGATTCAATACTTCGCCTCCAACCAGCAAATCAGCTTCGATTATGGGTGTAGACATGTCACCTCGTTCGAAAGCTCTAGGAAGCCCAACCTCGATGCATGGGAATGGAGAGTTGACAATAGAAACAATGGCTCAAACAATCAGGAGAACTGGCAGCGGCGATCTCAGCGGAGTCAGGAGTCAGCCACTGAGCCCAGCAAGTCCAGATGGGTTCTCGGATCGGGCATTCCGTTAACAGAGATGTCCAAAACACGGAGTATTTAGGGTCCAGTGAGCCTTTGGGGGGTTTTCTATTTTGCGTAATATTTTTCAGTTCTTTCGGTTTTTTTCACTTCTCAAATTTTTATATATCCAGGTTTGCTAGGGGTTGTCTTCAAGGGAAATCTTGGGGCTGGTAGGAATCCATGGAGGAAAGGAGGTCGACCATATTGTTTTTTCCTCTTGGTGGAGTTTCGGTTGGGCTAGCTTTTTTGCTTTTTTTCCTGCACCCCATTTTTGAGGGGCCAGTGGATTCTCGATGAGTGATGAAAGAAAATTGAAACTATTCAGCCACAATAATTTCTTGATGGCATGGGACCTCTTGGTTTAAAGTTTTGACGTGTAGAAAGTTTGAACTTATTTTGGGATGAAGCAAGAAGGCTGAATAGGCTGAGAATCCTTGACGGAATGCCTCCTAGATATCGTATGCCTGCACCACTCAAACCGCGAATTCGCGGCTGATTTTCTGCTGCGGAATGTTTCCGAAATCCTTGTTTAGGCCTTTGATATATTATATTTTCTTTTCACGGTGACGGAATTCAATACAATAATGACCTGCCCAGTCCGTAACAGAGTACTTGAAGGAAATACCAGGCTACCAGAAGAAACGAAGGATTATTGGCGGACTTACACGGGGGGACAAGAGAATCCTTCATTTGGCGCAACTTGAATTAAACCCTTTTTATTATTCTGTTTATTTCGGCCAATCAAAATCGGTCACTAGGATACTTGAATATTCGGATTCAACTTACGCTCATAGAAGGGAAAGAGGATCTCTGCCATTTTTCTTGTCCACCGGTAGGTGGTTGATTACAGATAAACCTGGATATAAGGATACTGGATATAAGGATAACCTCATTTATATCCTTAAAATTTGGGTCCCGATTTCTTTTGGTATATGCTAAAGACCCTCGCTATAAGGATAACCTCGGTTATATCCTTACGAAACTTGCCCCCACGAATATCCTTATATCCAGGTTTATCTGTACCTGACATTCAAGTACCGGTGCCTAGAAATGGCGGAGAAATGTATACTTTACACTTTGTTTGATGGATTGACAAGGAAGACTGAAGAATACTCCGTACCCAATTTCATCTCGACATGTAAGAACTCGGACATTTTCCCCGTCCTCTCAAAGGGCGATCATTCAGCGGTCGCAAGGGTCTCGATCTGTGTTTTGATATTGGCGGTGTGGGGTTATGATCTGTCACTAGATGTACGGGATGTAGGCGATTAAAAACACTTGGCTTGGCTTAACCTTAATACAAAACAGAGTACTGGAGTGGACGATAAGGCGTTTTGAGAAGAATCAGCAGAGACTCAATGGCATTATGGTTGCTGAATTCAGCCTCACTTTGGCGATGGATGGCGGGTGAAAGTGATATGATAATTTAACCATAATAAATGTGAAGGAATGGAATCTTATGAGATTCGTGGTCATGTTCCGCGACCGAAATTGAAGGGATTGGTATTCTTCGCCCCTCAATCTAAACCAACAAGCCACGCCTCCATGTGATTTGGCGGTACAGGTACTGTTTGGTACTGTTTCCTTTGCACTGCAGATACTTTGATGCTGTGCTCCCTTCACACACTTGACCGACGGGTACGCCGTATTGAATTTGGTATGGATCAGTCATTGCGGTTGAGGATGGAAGTCTAAAGACTGATGGAACCTTAAGGAAGGAGGAGGAGGAGGAAGCAAAGTTTATTGTCAGATAAGGAGAGCAATAACAAGCTTACTTCCTGCGACTGCAAGGAGGAGAGGAGACAGGCCAGACAGGCCAATACCAACACTTACCAACACACCCCCCACCATCACTCTATACCAAATGGCACTGTACCCTACAGCTCATCCTACGCCAGATTCAGGCTAGGCCAGGCCAGGCCAGTGGGGTAGCGGTAGGATCTTTGTTCTGCTCTGACCAGACTGACCCGTCCATCACTCTGCGCCTAGGCGAGGACCTTGAATGAGCGGTACGGAGGTATCTTAGAGACAATCTGCCAATCTGCCAATCTGCCAAATGCCAAATGAGTGAGTGCTGTTCTGGACCTCTGGGAAATCTGGAAGATCGTCCGTCCACCTTAGGCTTGAGGTACCTGGAATGACAGTAGTGGCAGTGACAGTGGCAGTGGCCCATACCCTTCCTCATACTAGTACAGTACTCGTACGGAGGTACTCCATACCATCCAACCAAATCCACTAAGCTAAGGCCTTGTCAGCCCACTAGAACACCATCACTAAAACACCCGCCAGCTGTCTATTCACCATCACCATCACCATCACCATCACCATCACCATTTTACTGTCACTGCCACTGCATCTTTATAAACCCCCTCACTGACTCTTTACGCATCTGCATCCCATCCCCACCCCAGTGTAGTGGCACGACGTGCCATCAGACTGTCCTGTCCTTCCACCTCATTCAACATCCTTGCCAAGCCCCTGCCCTGCCTCCCAGTCAACGTCTCAAGAACTCCAGAGAACGGGGCCCTCAATTCCTCTTCAAGTTCAACCACCACCACCATCACCACCGACGAGGAGTGATCGCATTGCGAATTCCATGATCAGCTCAGCCCGACAGCGACAACGACGTGACGAAAGACAGAGGAAGTTTCAGTTTCAGTGAAATATAGGAGGACCAACGGCTGTCATCCTAGACAGTCAGACCAACACCCACCATGGAATCGCCGGCCGATTATTTGGATTCTCCTATGGATGGTGGTGACGATGTGGCATATCCGTGTAAGGGTTGCGGTGATGTATGTATTGGACTTGAATCAGAAGGTTGCGTCAAGTGCTAATAGGCCCCATAGATACTCGAGGAGGGAAAGGCATTTGAACTTGGTGAGTGAGGAGAAAGTGCTGCGGTCGCTCACAAAAGACTGCATGACAATGTCGCGCTCGACATGCACTGTAGGCCTCGAGAACACCCATAGCTAACAATGCAATAGCCGGTAATCGATGGCATCTGAATTGCTTCCGATGCAACACCTGCGGTACTCTACTCGACTCCGATGCGAATCTCTTGCTCCTTGGCGATGGGTCCCTGATATGCAACAATTGTACATACAGCTGCAGCGCTTGTGGTAACAAAATTGAAGATCTGGCGATTCTGACGGGCGACCAAGCGTTCTGTGCAACATGCTTTCGATGTCGGAATTGCAAGCGAAAAATCGAGAATCTACGATATGCACGAACCTCGCAGGGTATATTCTGTATGAGCTGTCACGAATCACTGATGGCACGAAGAAGGAAGAAATCGAGGGCGGCGGCGAATGCAAAAATGAAAAAGGAAGACCAGTCTCCGATGCTGGTAGATAAGTCGCTGCCAGCACTTCCACCAAATGCGGACTTGAGGAGCACATTTTCACCCGATAGAGATGTAGGGGAAGTGTTGGACAATGATACTCCCACAGAACTGTCCCCAAGACCACACCAAATATATCAGGGAGATTCTTCCTCGAGAAGTAGCTCACGAAGGCCCCGAGAAGCGTCTTCGGAACGCAGAGCTAGCGAAGGAACCACAAGAGATGAGCTAACTTTACCAACATCTACATACCGGAAAAATCGACATTCGGCTATATCTCAAGCTTCAGATGTCCTCGGTGGTGGTGCTGAGGAGAGCTTCTTCATACCTTTGGCTCTTGATACGAATACTGCGCCAGCCGTAACGCCTCGATCGGCCACAGAGAGCCTAACAGACCAGAGAAAATCTAAGGAGAACAAGCGCCCCCAAGACAAGGACTACTTTACCAGTAACAAAAATAATGGGCGACAAGGCTCCGAGATTCATTCCAACGTCTCAACCCCGCACATAGCGTTTCAAGAAAAAGGTCGCACAGCTTCCACAGATGAAACGGCCCAGATTAAAGATAATATACGTAAAGCGCAGACGGGAGGTGTCGGCCGAACGTCCTCAGCCAAGAATTCCCCAGCTCTTGCAAACGATGAAGTGCGAACTCAAATCGCTACCCCTCCAAGAAGAGCTTCGAACTCGAAAGCCCCATCTTCTAGTGAAAAGTTCAGATTGGGCGAAGTTCCCAAAGGTAGGAAAGCGAGCACATCACGGAGCAATTCCAACTCGGAAATTGAAAATGGTTCGCGATCTACAACCAGCAGTGGGCTTTCGTCCATGCCACCTCGCAAAGGATCGTCGGCGAGCATTCCGAAGACAGATTCGCCTCAACCCTTACTCGCTGCCGACAAGTCTGGCACCCCCCGTTCCTCACAAGAATCCAGGTCGAGAGACGAACCAGTCTCAAGGCCGTCTCTTGATTCGAATGGTTCCTCGCCGCAGGGATCAAGATCTGTTCATCGCAAAGACGTCGCGTCTGGGGCTGGAGCCACGAAGACCACCATGAGCTCAATGAGTTCGTCATCGGGCGTGGAAACGTCGCCTTCAACTGATTCTTCATCTGGTACTCCTGCCCTTACGCCCAAAGTCAATGGCAAGACAATCTCGGGACCAAGATTACTGCAATCGCCAATAGAAGAGCAACTTGCACCACCAAGTCGTGCGCCTACCCGCCCGACCGCACCAGCAGTGAGATTGACCGATTCGTACATGGCTCCAAGAGCACCTCCAGCGCCACCTTCAGCAGGTCCTCACTCTGCAAAGGATCCGAATTATCTTAACGGTCAACCATCTCCCTTGCCGCGATGGAGCGCAGGCGGCGACTTCACAATGGAAGAGGATATGGCGCGGATACTTGGCGAGACAGATGAACCCTCGCAATCGATACTGCGCCGTGTTTCCAACGCTGTACGCCATCAGAGAGCTGGTAGTGAGGCAAGCGCATCTGGTCGTTATGGCCATGGTCGCAGTGTTAGTGAAAGCACAGCACGAACAATCTCTTCCCCACGTTGGCCCAAGACTCCGATACTCGAGGATGGTACCACTGCGAAGGAGATTAGTAGCCCTATCTCAATTGTCGGTTCACCCGTATCGGGCGAAGACCCAGCACTGCTCCGCAGACAGCTTCGGAATTCGGAGCAGCGTGTTGCTGAGCTTGAGCGGCAGTTTGCCAGCGAAAAGGACATCAAATCCTTGAACAAGAAATTATTGGAAAAACGAAAAACGGTTTCGGTATTGGATTCGCAGACAGAAATCATGATCAAACAACTCGAAGTCTTGGCAGGTCACGTTGAGAGAGCCAAGAATTCGAAACAACCCATCAATATCGCAGAATTGGAAGATTCTTCGGTTAAAGAGTTCGTTCAAAAGCTAGATAGGCTAAAGCAAACTATATCTGGGCAGGTCGAGGCACTTTACGAAGAGCGTAATGATCTTCTCGAGGAAAAGAACCAGATAATAGCCGATCGCGATAGGGCCCTCGTGGAGTTCGAGCAATTGTCTTCAAAGAACGCCCAACTCGCAGATATGAACAACGATTTGACTCACCAAATTCAAGAACGCTTCAAAGCGCAAAGTTCGGCCAACATCGAAAATCAAAGCCCACGACCAACAAACGGGTTGGGGATCTATACACACCACTCAAAAGACAAGTCATCTGTCACACTGGCATCGATGGATGATTCAAGTAGGGGGCCACTGACAAGTAGTACGACTGTTTTCGGTAGTGTGAATAGTTATCCACAGTCAATGGAGCAAGACTCTACAATGGAGCCCGCCACCGTTCTCTCACAGCCTCATGTGATTAACATTCGCAAGGGCCAAGCCAAGAAATTTAATTGGAAGAAGGGTGGACAAACTGTTGCCAAGGGTGTCTCCAAGGGCTTTAAAGGCGCTTTTGCTTCGGTTCAACAGGAAAAGAATTCACAGTGGCAGGGGCAGACCGGTGAAAGTATCGGAATGCCATACAACATGACTGTTGCGCCAGTTGAATCTGCTGCTGCTGCTGTTGGCCCAAACAACAATCTTCCTCGACCGGCTAATAATGATCCCAGACAAGCAGGAGGATTTGGTTTGTTCAAAAAGGGTACCCCCATACCAAAGACCATGTCCAATGGCGAAGTTCAAGCCGCCGCAGCTCCATCAGTTCTATTTGGGTCGGACCTTGTGGAAAGAGCCGATTATGAACGTCGACAGATTCCAAGCGTCGTTACCAGATGTATTGAGGAAGTCGAGCTTCGAGGTATGGACATTGAAGGTATCTATCGAAAGACTGGCGGAAGTGGTCAAGTCAAGACTATCCAAGAAGGCTTCGAGAAAATGGAGGATTACGATATTTCCGACTACGCCCTGGATATCACAGCTGTCACTAGTGTATTGAAGCAATACTTTAGAAAGCTGCCAACTCCTCTGTTGACCTTTGAGGTCTATGACCGCATATTAGAATCAACTTGTAAGTCCACCTATACATACGCGCACTTTTGTAACCTAGCTAAGCATCAATTTAGCCGTCGATGATGAGAAAGAGCGATGTGTTCACCTTAGAAAAACATTCAATATGCTACCACCAAAGCACAGGGACTGTCTTGAGTTCTTGATATTCCATCTTGATCGCGTAGCCAGAAGAAACAGTGAGAATCTGGTATATTATCGAACCTAAACTCAAACCAATGAGCTTTTTGCTAACGGACACCAGATGACACCCAAGAATCTTGCTGTCGTTTTCGCTCCTACGATCATGAGAGATCATAGTCTCGAACGCGAGATGACTGATATGCATGCAAAGAATAACGCTGTGCAATTCATCATCGAAAATACTCACGAAATCTTCGCCAATGCCTGAAGCCTGTCCATCACTGAATAATTAACTCACCAAATACTCGCCCACTCATCTGCCCGTTGAATAAACAATACCGACAAACACCAGTATCTATGCTCGGAAGGCTCTCCGGAAAATGTACATTTTCCTTCACATTCAGTCACTCGGCAAGGCGTTAAGGCCATTATCTGCGGTCTCGGAACCATTGGATTCTTTCCCTTTCAGCGACATCCTCCATTTTCATGGTGGTGACTTATCTAAAGTGGCGTTTTGCTATGAGAAGGCTGTGACGAACTATAATGTGAGATTCAGATCAAACGGACGTAATGAGAACACTTCGACTCGTACATAACACGAAACGTCGCTTTCAAGGGATCATCAGTCTGGCACACTGGTAATATTAGCATTTAAGAGCTTACTTCTCGTACATGGCTTCTTTGAGTCGATCCAGAATCAAATAGTTCATTTAAGTAACCATTGCTATCAAAAGGTCCCAACTCGCCTCCCATGGCTTTCCACAACTCCATATGAAGTCTTTTTTTATTGTTCTGGTTCTCACTTTTGCCTCTGCCAGCGTCGCTTCACTGGTATTGCAAACAAGGGTAGACTACTGTAGCGAGGAATCGGTGCGTGCACATTGTGTAGATATGTGTGCCGCAAATGTTAGTAACCCTCTCTCCTATCAACCATCACGACTTCTCAGCTAGTTGCTGACTTGTTACTATCACTTTCAGGCAGCTGACAAGAAGGTCCAATCCTCCGGACGCGGTAGCATGAACTTTTTATGTCAGTGCAAGCCGTGACAACTAGCGGTCGACTGCAAATCCAAAGAGGCTGTGGTGTTTTTCTTCTTTATCTTTCTTCGTGCGTGCGTTGTGTTTGCGCCTATTTGATGAGCGGGTGGTTTTACGTCGAGTTGGCTTCGTTGTTGTTCGAATTGATATCCAATTGATTTTTCTGTCTTGCTGTTTTTTTGAGAAAGGGGTTTCTGCTACATATTACACTGCGTTGGTGCTCGCTGGTGAATTAGGAGGGGCTTCGCACAGTTCAGTGGTTATCGGGTTTTGGTGTTTTGGGGGGGACGGGGAGACAAGAAGCCCATTCAGTGGTTGGGGATGCTGGAAAGGCCGATTTTGCGATGAGCGGGGGGTGAGTAGTTTGTTGGTGGTATGGTGGAAAATTAGCCACGACAGATTTCATGTGGATACTGTGTTTGGATTGTGGGTTGTGGGTAGCGAAAGAGCGAATCCTTTTCCCTTTTTTTTTATTATCGATTCTTGGATTTAGGGGTGGCTCTCTTGTTTTTGTAGGTTTCTGTGGTTTTTTGGATCATATGTTTATGCCATAAAGATTAGGGAATGGATGATTGGACGGTTGGGTGGTTGGTTGGATGGATTGAATTCACTGGATTATATATGCTGTTACCGTTCCTTTGAAGTGTGTGCTTGTGCGTGACCTTGTGGAGGGTGAGATTCACTTCCAGATTGAGGAATTATATATTCTCGTAGCTTTTGTTTGTTGCATGTCGTAGCTTTTGTTGATAGCGGTGTTTGCACTTATGGTTTGGCTGTTTCTCAAGAGGTTGTTTACTTAAGAGAGGTTCTTGGAGATCACCAGGAAGGGAGCTTCGGCCCTGCTAAAGGGTTTGTTGCAGAGAGATCTCTTGATTGCTCTGAAAAGGAGAGTAGGTACGTGTTCTTGTTGTCTATGTTAGTTAATAGTGCGGTCGTGATAGTCAGTTGCGAAGCTCCGTAGTAGGAATGGAATTTCCCGAATTGGGGATAATGTGGAAAATTGGTTGAGTTGGGTTGAGTTGAGAAGTACCTACTTAACTTAAACCAACTCGCCAAGTGGCAAGTACTTGAATAACTTATAGGTTATTAGTAGTATGGGATGGCCCGGCCCGAGTCCCTGTAGCGCGCCTAGGACTGCGGACAGATAGTTCGTCTGTAATAGTAGGACTTGGATGAGTACAGTACCGTTGTGTTACGTATAAGATAATGGGACCGTAGGTAAAGAGGGCGCGGACACATCGGACTATCTACCCCAAATGCGGAACGAATATAGGTAGGGTTTTTACGCAGATACCACTACTTATTTTATGTTATTTTTACTGAGTTTGGTTAATTTCTTTTGTATAAATCGCTGGAAATCGCCTAGCTACAGCACAAAAGCTGTATAATTCTATTAAAACCCAGTAGATTATACCCACCTATATTCGTTCCGTGTCTGGGGTAGATAGTCCGATGTGTCCGCCCTCTTTACTCGGTTTCGTTTTAGTATTATTCTAATTGTACTCTTTGACTACCACGAAGTGGATATAAGTAAATAGGGCTACTAGGGTGCCCTGCGGTATTTGAGTAAATCTGTACTCCCACTTAATTATTTTCTATTTTATTCCTACTTTTACTTATTCTAAGTCTTCTAATTAAATAGTAAGTAATCCACCGCTAAGCTACAAATCTTAAAAGTACCCACAAAAAGACGTAGATTGTAGAAATCTAAGATTTTTGGAAGTCGGAAAGCTACAGGATCTCTAGATTTAACTAACCAGGGCCTAAAATCCCCTACTTCTACTAGCTTAATTCCCTATTACTCACATCCACTCACATCCACTTCGTAGTGGTCAAAGAGTGCAATTAGAATAATACTAAAACGAAACTGAGTAGGTAAGTAGGCGAGGTTGGATGGGTAGCTAAGCGAGCTATTACTCGTTGATTCCTAGTATACTTTTATATAAATTTATAATGTGATTAGCATAGGAAGCTATGTTATAGGGTTATATCCTCCATATATATAGGGATTTTAGGGGGGAAGGGGGAGGTGGGGGAAGCGAGCTGTTCGGTAACTCTAATTTCTTTATATTTAAGTTAACTCTAAGTGACTTCAAGTAGCACTCGAGTTATTAAGTAGTTTGTTCCTACGCTAATTAGGGAGCGGAGAATGCGGGAAGAAGATTAAGCGATATAGTATAGTATGTCTAGTATCTACGAGGTGCTAGATATAGCCCGACCCGAGTAACTAAACAATATCCTTGCTCTCCTGATTCAAGCCTAATTGAGACGATTGAAGACAATTCAGAGAACTATATTTAAACGAAACCCCCTCGGGTTCATTGCTCTTGCAAGAGGCTAAGGATAGAAGTGTAACCAAACTAATCCTAATGGCCTGTTTGGCTCGGAGTAAGTCGGGATATATAATCAGGGTCTACCATACAAATTAAAGTTTTGTACTCTTTACGAATGCTAACTCGTATTGAGTGGCAGATATATTTGTATTTGGCTCGCACATCGGATGAATAGAAAATACCGCTCCGACAATAGTGATATAGCTTTATTTGGAATTTACTATATTAAAAGAATTATAGCAAAATCCTCTATTTCCGTGTCTGTATCTATAGCGTACTTATTCTACCTAATATAAATACTACTACTTTTTATATGAATTATACAATTCCTTCTTTAGAGACGTCGTATGGGTAATAAGCGCGTAAAGACTATAGCTTTGGTAGCTATATATAGTAAATTTGCCTCGTCTTTATAATAAGTGTAGTATAACACTAAGTACTATATAAAGACCAAAACTAGTGATTATACGTCTAAGTGAAGTATAATGTTAGAAGATTCCATTTAAACGATATTTAATCCGAATACCTTGTTATCAGGAGAACACTTGATAAGCGAATAGGATTTCTGTAGGTTTTGTGTTTTCCGGGGTCCGCTACCGAATGGCGAACATTCTGCTAATCTCAGCCGAACAGGTCGTACCTGGTAACGGCCTGTTCGGAGTTCCACACTCTTTACGAATGCTTGTTCGTATTAAGTCTACGGAACGTTTGGCTCGCGCATTAAAGGACCGTTTTAATTCAAGGGTAGGGTATTCACGGCCTGTTTTCCGAGTGTGTGTTCAGGGTCCGCCATACTAAATCGGGTTCTACACTACACTCTTTACGAATGTCGATTCGTATCGAGTACACAGAACGTTTGGCGCACTCATCGGATGGGGAAAATACCCCTCCGAATACAGTGAACTGGCTTTGTCCGGAATGTACGGTACAAAATGGAAGTGACACAAAACCTCGGTCTATCGGACTCGCCGGATGTATAACTCGCTTATTGCACCTACCATAAACAACACCACTTTATATATATAAGCATATATGTTACTAGTGTAAATAAGTGGAATACTCGAGTAGATATAACCATTTAAACAGGTAGCGTTATTAACTTGCTTAACAGTAGCGGTAATTATTATAACTATTAGCACTACTATTAAAAGACTAAAACTAGCAATTACACGTCTAAGTATAGTAGAGTAAAATAGTTGAATTTTTCTATAATCTAAACGGTATATAATTGTAATAAACATCGAGTATATATTTGGTAAGCGAATAACGTTTTACCAAGTTTTGTCGATTTTAGGGTACACTATCGAATGGAGTATATTCCTGCATTCTGCGCCAAACAGGCCATGACCCTCGAGATGGGTTATAATTCACCTTGGGTGGCAGCCTTTGATCGATCACATAACTCCGGCGGAGTTGATGTTGTTGGAGGATCCGAGGAAGTCATAGGTGCATCGGAGTTTCATTACATACTTCGAGGTAGATACTAAGTAAAAGATACCCACCTAATGTAATCTTACCAGGTAATACTTTCAAGGTATCCCCCGACTTCATGAAAACGTCAGCTCTCACCAGAGCGGCTTTGTCGAAGAATTTGCACTTGGAAAATCCTATAAACATGACACTAGATCTCATCAAATATTTCTATTTAGTTGTCGTTACTTCAACTACTTTCGAATTCCAAAGACTCTACAAGCTTCCTCAGATTATTCTATCACCTAGTCATCAATACGAAGTTCTCTCACGGCCTCCTTGGACTTGCACTCGTCTCTTCTGGTATAGCAGCCACTCTTCCGCTAGAAGAACGACAAAAAACCACTTGTATCGTTAGAGCACTTGCAAATTGTGCCGTAGACTTTGAGACGGCATGCACAACAACTTGCAAAGGACCGGTAATTCTCTCCCACTTACTATGCAACACAAATCACTAAAATAGTAATAACAGTATGCATACAAAACTTGCAACCCGGACACCACCAGTCCAAATGTTATTTACACATGTTGTTGTAAAGGTTGAAATCTTAAAGAATACATAGCGGATATTCGGTTTGAACGTGGAAACGGAATGGTTTTGAGTCTTTTGTCCTGGAAGCTTGATCGGGACGTTCAGTTACCCACTTCTGCACATCCCGAAATGATTGCTATGTCACGTCCATACATTTTATATTATTATTGGGGCTACAGCAGTGTAGTCAATAGTATCATGGTGGTAAAGTATGGCCGTATATTATCCTCAGGTATCACCACTGTATTGAATCAGCATGTGTCTAAACACGAATTTTTTACTACCATACACAATAGTAATACCTAAGATAAGTGGTATTACGTATGGCTCATTTCAAAAAGTTAGGATGACGAGCGAGGCAGCACATCCACTTGTTGATTGCGATGTGACAAAGAGATTTCTTCTCTTGTTCAACTCCCCAAGAACCACTAGAATAGCATTGTTCAGCAATAGGCTGATTGACCAAACAATGCAAAATGTTGTGGCATAAGAAGAGCCTTCTCATCGTTGAAAGTAAGGAGCAGGAACCATCATCCTTACACACAACATGTCTACTAGAACCCGTTTCTATACTTTAGCCACCCTCGTCCTTGTAGACTCTACACTCTCCGCCACAGGGTACCATGGAACAAATGCTGCTCGCTGGTACCTAGTCCATCTCGCTGCTGATAGCGCATGGAAATATCTTATCCAATTCCGTCAGGAACATGCTGATCATCTCGATCGTGAAGAGTTTGAGCACAATCTTACTCGACTCCGTCAAGAACGTCAGGATAGACATGATCGCCAGGAAGACCAGCGCCAAGAAGATGAGGATTTTAGGAAGTTTGAGGAGCTATTCGAAGCTTTTCCAACAGACGCAGAGCGACTCGAGCTCCTTAAAGACCTTGTAGGCGAGCTAGAACAAGTGAACCCTGAAGCGGATGTTAAAGCAGAGTTTTTGGCAGAGCTTGAAAAGCGGAAAGAAGAGAACCCTGAAGGTGGTGAGCCTTTCGCTGAGGAGTTCTTTGCTTGGCTTCGAGGTGAGACCGAGGATTCTGTAAATGCTGCTGATGACAAGGAGGAGGAGGAAGACGTGATCGTGTGCTTTTAATTAGCCATCGGAGCCATTCCCTTCATTTCTTTTGTTAAGGTAAGTAAAGTTGATCTTTGTTACCTTTTTACCCAAACCCCTTTCCCCCTTTCCCATACCCCAATTGCCCCTACATTAAAATAAATTCAAAAAATACCCCACCCCAAACTATAAACCTTCATAAAACATTGCAAACTACCTTCCCACATGACTTCTCTTCCAATTCCCCGACCGCTATATTTGACCTTCTGAACTTGAGAAAATGGATGTTTATTCCACGATTACTATTCCTCCGAGAAGTATAATGCCACCTCAATAGACACGTTTTGGCTTGTGTTAACCAGATCCCAGATCGCATAGATGAAAGTGATTTGTTTGGATAGCTTCTAGCTCTAATAGTCGCGTGACCGAACAAGATATCTAAAGTTACAAGCCTTGGGTAAGTCCCCCACCTACCTTCCAAATTGGTTTCAGTGTTAATAGCAGAAGCTTGAATCTAGGGAGAGATCGGGACAAAGCAGCCAGAAGAAAAGAACCATTGGAATATGGTCATAGCATACCTTCGCTTAGCTGCCTATAATCTCACGACCATTATCCCCTGAAAATGCTTCAAAAAAAAATTATAAAAATCAATATGCGGAATATCTTAGTCCTCTCATGTCCGCCACGAATCTCGACATAGTGATGTGACAGTTCGATAAACATGAGCAGGAAACGCTGTCAAAGAACAAACATTTCAATAGGATTGTTTGTGTCTTTATAGTTATAGGACGATTTAGCCTTTGTTCTAAATTATCTGAAACAGCAACAAAAACAAGTTTAGAAGAGGAACACAAGACGCAGACTTATTCCCATAATTTTTGGTAATAGAATCTCACGCATACAGCATGTCTTCTACTACTATTACAACCCATTTCTACCTTTCAGCCGCCCTTGTGCTTACGGACCTTGTAGTCACCGACGCAGGGTTCCATGCAGCAAATTCAGCCGAGTTGTACCTAGCCTCTATTGCCACTGATAACCCAGTAGATTTCTTCTTTCGAAATTGCGTTGCAATTCTTGAGATGATTTTTCCAAAGTCTGGCAGTATCGAGTGTGAGGGACAATTGACCTTTATAGATGAGTTTAAGGAACAATTGGGGGCTTGCGAAACAGATGAAAAGCGATTTGAGCTCTTTAAAAATTTCATAGACAGGTTGAAAGAACTATGTTGTCCTATATCGGATATCAAGGAGAACTTCTTAGCACTGCTGGAGAAGGGGGAAGATGAAGATGGCGAGACTTTTGAGCAAGGTGATTTTCTCATAGATATCTTTGATCTTCTTCGAGGTCAGATTAGGGAAGGGGAGCCTTTTGCCGAGGAATTTGTTGCTTGGCTTCGAGGTGAGACTAACTAAGTTATTGATCCTAACGAGGAGTAGGAGAAGGGGGAAAATGTTATCGTGTGCTATTAAGCATTGGAGCAGTTTCCCTTCCATTTTATTGAACAGCAACTAAAGTTGATCTTTGTTGCCTCTAAAAAAGTTACCACTCCTTTGATTTTCGTTGCATGTTAAGTAAAGTTGATCTCTGCTACCTTTCAACCACCACCCCCCTTTCTTAACCCCTCTTGCCCCACAATAAAAATAAAATCCACTTTCACCAAACACTTCAAACTTGATAAAACATTGCAACGATACTATGATTTCCCGTGACTTGCTCTGATCCTGAATTCCAAGAAATAATTAAAGCTCCTTCTCTTGAGTCAGTTTCTTGAGGCCACCCACGTGATTAGAAATGACCCAACAATTACAAAGACACTCACTCCCAAAATCCAAGCCAGCTTAGCCTAGCTTACAAATTTTGTGACCGCAGCTCTAAAACTAGAACATCAATCCGCGGTAAGCTTAGGACAAAGCAATCAAAGAAACGGACAATGAGAATGTGGTCAATGCACACACCCTTCGCTTAACTCATTGAACGACCTTCCTCCCTTGAAAATGATATTACACATTAATGTAGGCTTAAACATTATTTGGTCTTCTAATCTTTTTGGGGTTTCATGTTTGTGTCACAGTAACACAATAGAGCTGCGCGAACAACGTGGCCAAAGAACAAATGTTATAATGGTATTGTTTATTTGTTTGTACTCATAGAACACTTTGACCCATGTCTTAGACCATTAGAAAACAGTAATAAAAGCATGCCTAGAAGAAGAACATAGAATAGAGAATTCTTCTCGTAATTGTCAGTATTTTCACTGCCATACTACAGCTTTACGAAATATCATCATGAGTCAACAATCTGAGAATTCATTAACGGAGCAGGAGCAAATTGCCACAGTCCTCCAACTATTACAATTATTGGATCCGCAAGCCGAGGACAGTCTACTTCGCACGAATCCCTCGGAAGATGACACCCTTGTCGGCCCACTTGCTTGCGGCCATAACATTGGCATGAAATGTTTCGTGGGCCCTACTTGTCCAATTTGTAGTCGGGACTGCAAACCAGATGACGAGAAACTGTGCGCTGGATCATCTACCAGTCAAGAGGTAGCGCTTCCAACAACTGCAGAAGTTATTGCAAGTAGTGCTCGTCAACTAGAAGCTCTCCAAGTTGCTAAAGACACGTTCAACAAAATGCTTGGTAGGATTGATTTGTTGTTGGCAAAGAATTCGGATGAAGCTCAGAAGACAGCATCACTCCTGTGGGATATACGTAATCATCTGGGGATATTTCAACGATGAGCCCCCAACCTGATCTACCAGCTCGAAACACTCGTTCAAGATACCGCCAAGAGCCAGAGATGAAGCTCGAAAGCTCTCAACTATGGTGCAGTCACAGCACTATCATCGAACCAACTCTCGTAGAGCAAACGGACAGTACCAGTCAACTCAGTACTTCCAGATCTTCTTCAGGCACTTCAGTGGTGACCCAGCTGCCAAACTTTAGTGTTTCCACTCTCAATAAACCAATGGTAGGCTTCGGAACCCTACCCGCGCAAATTACAGTAGGTCGTAGCGGATTCTTCAGTTGTCTCTCCAAGAGTGCAGCATCGTTGTTTGAAGAACCACGACTTACGCCGGAAGACCTACAAGAGATCGCTGAGGAAATGATCCGGAGAGATGAGCTGGAACGAATGGCTCATGATCTATACTACCCTTGGCCAGAAGAAACTCTGGTAGCTCTACAAGGTCATGAGGATGATGAGGATGAAGAAACGCGTCTTCGTGCCGCTGCGCTGGTAGAACCCCGATCGAGAGGGAGGATTGAAAAATATAAAGGCTGAGAATGAACCTCAAAACTTAGACCCTTTATGTAACCACTCACCCCTTATGCAAACACCTACATCTTACCCCCTTATACAATAAAACACCCCTTGCCCCCCGTAATTGCATCTCAAACATGAAAATATGAACACCTATCTATGCCTCAAAAGTGATGTTAATCCCACCCTATTCACGGATCGTCCAATCATCCCATCTCCACTCTCTTTTAAGTGAATGACCATATATAACGTATTCCTTACAAATATATAACGTATTCCTTGCAAATCGCTTCATCACCCAGAGTCCAGCTTACCCACCAGTGAGGTGGCAGATTATATGCGTTTTTCAAGGTAGGAAGGAAGTGCCTTTGCCGCGTAGTTCCCAGCCCGCAACATCTTTCAAGTGAAGCATGTAAAGCCGAAGCTTCAACACCCAAGTCTCAACAGCCCACGCCAGTGAAGCTACTCAAGTGAAGCACCAAAACACCTCATCGACCAATCAGGGTCCGATCGCAAAGGAGCTCCTAAAGTGAAGCATGAAAAAGATTTTTGTTGCACATCGCAACTCTTCAATGTTTTGCGATCGGAAGCTGATTGGACCACAAGGTGTTTTCAAGGCTTCACTTGTGAGATTTTGCGGTTTGCGATCGGATCCTGATTGGATGGAACTTATTTGCAAAGCTTCACTTGTGAGGAATTGCTGTTTGCGATCGGTTGCTGATTGGACGGTGGGGTATTTGGATGCTTCACCTGGGGATGGAGGAAATGGTGGTTTGCGATCGCATGTTGATTGGATGGCGTGATGATTTAGTGCCACTGTGCTTTGAGGACTTCACTTCCTCCTGCATGGTGTTGCATATGGGTATAGTGTATTCAGGAAGCTTGACGTAGTGAATCGTGATGATACCCTAATCACAATTTTGAGTGAATTTTTCGATAGGTCCATACTGCGGAGGCCACTGAGGGTCGGCATGGCTGTCGGAGACATTCTGAGTGAATCAAATCCAATGCTTCGATGGGAGCCAGCCATGGTGCCAATAGACATGGTTTCAAGCCATGTAGCAATGGGGATGAAGAAATGGACTCATACAGCGGCGTACTCAGAGAACGCAGATTCGCCCAAAAAGGAGATATAATCCGCCGTTCAGCTTGTTACACGGGAGACCAGGCGTATGATATTATGTATTGTTCTTATCCAGCAAAACGGCAGTTCATATCGCCAGTAGAGACCAGATCCATATGGATTGAGGATCTCGTATCTCAATCACACAATTCCCACAGCTAAATGCGTCCATTGAAAGACTTCTGATCTGCCAGCTCACTGCACAGACACATTTCCTGCGTAAAAAAACTCCAGCCCAGATACAATATCGTAGCAAGCATAAAACCCAAGCAAATATTCATATCAAATCTTCATATCGTGACAGTGACACTTCCGCCAGCATTCCTCATTCCTCCTCATCACTTGTTTCTTCGATGTTTGCCTTCTTGGCGTCTTTTTTTGTCTTTCTTTTTGCCGGCTTCTCGTCCTTGACGGGCTCATCTTCGTCCATGGCGGTAGACTCCTCGACAGCAACGCCAGCAGCTTTGAGGCTCGCATTGATCTCCGGAATGGCCTTTAGAAAGGCCTTGTATTGGTCCACCGTGAGCGAAATACCCTACAACAGGATCAGAATCAATCGCTAGCAAGAAGAAGTGAGTACCAATACCTTCTTGCCAGGTAGATATTCATCGTTCTTTTCGTAGAATTCGCGGATGTTGATCAACTTCATATTCTTGAACTCTGAAATCTCCACTCGTCTTGGAGTTCTACCAGAAGATAGCTACCAGCATCAGCCAAGCGCTGAACTGGGAGTTGGAGAGAGATCGCCTACCTCCCAGACACTACCAGCACTGCCCTTCGACTCTGATGATGTGTTTTTCTTGGTCTTCTTGGTCTTGCGGGCTGAGGTGGATTCGCCGTCTTCAACGAAACCTCCATCGGACTCGTACTCAATTCCCCTTTTGGGCATTTTGCTCTTGTGGTCTGTCTGAGTTATTGGGAGATGTAGAAGGCGCTGGTGATGCGGAAGATTGAAGAGAGTTTGGTAGTGTTGTAAAGTATGTGTAGAGTTAGATAATGGAGTTGCTCGCGTTTGGGGAGACGCGCCGGAAACGCGGTTACAGCAAGGAGCCGTCGGGAAGGTGAATGCCTGCCCGGGGCACCGGCAGCGATGCTCTACTGTACGGATTCGCGGAACTGGAAATTACGGCGAACGGGAGAAGCTGAGGTGGCGCAACCCCATACGGAGGTAGATTTCCAGGTTACCTATCTCGCCTAGCCGCCTAGGTAATTGATGCTTGTCTGACATGCGCCAATACGATGCCGCCGCGTTATGCAACTTGTGCTGTGCGTGCCAGACCACTGCCACTACTGCAGGAGTACAGTACGTACCAGTGCAAGTACTTGGTAGTTGACACGAAACATCTACACCTTTAGTCCTGGTCCTTGCCATAATAGTACGAGTAATACTCGAGTACTCGTACCAGTACTTCGTTCTTCTACTTACCACGAGCCCTTTCACCTGCCCCGCATCTGCCAAACAAAGAGCCTCTTCAAAGTTCATCTCTTCCCCAAAATAATGCGCAAGCAGCAAACACGGGCGCGATGAATGGAACTGGAGAAGACCCGAAACATGGCGATGGCCTCACACAACCCCCTCGAGAATTGCCCACGCCGATAGCGACGAAAACACCAGATGCGCCCCCTCCAAAGGCAGACGATGCCCTTACCCAAGGACTTCGATTTCTCTCCACAGCCGCCCCCGAAACCCTCGGCGCAATCGCAGTAGGCCTGGCCGCATGTACATATTTGATTCTGGGGAAATTGGGATTGATTCTCATCGGCGCATTGGGGGGTGTGGTTCTGCATACTACTTGGGAAGGACAAAGTTCTTTGGTCGGAGAGGTCAAAAGCATACACAGAGAGCAAGGTCTAGACGTCGTAAAGCGTATCCTGGATTGGAGAGACTTACAACCCAAGAACCTGGACGAGGAAGGGGACTCGACACTACAGAATAGTTTCGAGAGCTTTCGACCAGAAACGGGAGCGGCGCTAAATGAACTGGTAGAAGCTGTGATTCGAGATTATGTGAAGTGGTGGTACAATCCTATCCTTCCAGAAGAGACAACATTTCCCGCTGCGGCTCGCCGGACATTGACGAGTTTCCTCCTGTCCGTATCTTCGCACTTGTCGCGTAAACGGCCAGCCGATGCTTTTCTCGATTTCCTCACGAATTCATCCTCCATCGTGATTGTTTTTCTTCATGAATTGTCGAGCGCTCTAGCGACGCAGCCAGCCAGTATGCCGGCTGCAGAAGCAGTTTACGCATATCTATCGGCAAACCCGGATTCAAATCTAGCCAACGTATTAAACAAAAACCAGCATATGAACAAGTTCAAGATGGTCGCGGATGATGTATTGCAGAACTTCCTGGAGAAGCGAACGTACGACTGTGACCCATCAAGGGTTTTCCTCAGAGAGATACTAGCCGGCGTAGTGTTGGATATGACCCTGAAAAGCACCTCTAAGCCTGAGTGGATCAATGGCTGGATTGTCTATCTTTTGGAGGATGGAGAACCAGACTTGAGTCAAGCGATTGATGTGGCCATGGCAGATCGTGTTGACCTCAGCAATCCTTTCAATGAAATAGATGGAAATGTGGGTAATGTTGGTCTTATCAAGCGAAGTGATTCCAGAAAAGACCAACATAGTGCTAAGGGCCACAAGAAACGAGTAAGCGAAGCTGGGGAGGCCATGGACGAAGCAATGCTAGAGGCCAAAAGACTGTCTCTGCTAATAGCAGAAGAGGACGCAAAGGCACCTCAGGTTTCGCAAAATCCTCTAGAGAATATCCCCGAGAAGCTTGCGATCGCAGTCGAGAAAACTGCACAGGATTTGACATCCAAAACGAGTGAGGAGGCCATACCAATCACACCCAAACCAGCGGTTCCGATAACCCCAAACAGTAATTCTAACACAATAGAATCCAATGGATCTCCCCGAGGAGGTGATAAAATGATCGGTTCTCCCGTCTCAGAAGCGCGAAAGGAAGTAGCTTCTCCCTCTACCTCAGATGGCTCCTTGCCAACACAAAGTCCCGCACCGTTCACCAGCTTTGACCAAATCGTGCCTCCTGCTCCTACCGCCTTTCAAGATCCCTCGCCTCGTCGCAAGACACTTGCCCTCACGCTTCATAACGCAAGCATTATCATTCATGATGACTCGATAGCATCGGACAAAGGGAAAATTCGAACTAAACCCACTATCGAATATCTCATTCAGGTCGAGCCAGCTTCTTCTGATTATCCTGGTTGGATGACAGTGCGTAAGTACAGCGATTTCGAAAGTTTGCATGAGGTTCTCCGACGAATCGCAAAGCTGTCCGGAGTCACAGCGTTTGCTGAGCAACATAGCTCACTGCCTAATTGGAAAGATCATACAAAATCTTCTCTACGGGGTGAGCTAGAACGATATATCAGAGATGCATGCTGGCATCAGCACCTAGCTGAAAGCGAGGGCATGAAACGATTTCTTGAAAAGGACCAGGGGCAGAACACTTCAAGTTCAAGTACCAAGAGTGGATTTCTTGGAATCAGCTTACCACCTCATCCCGGCTTTGATACAGTGGGAAAAGGATTCGACACTGTGGGGAAGGGTATGTTTGACGTGATTACTAGTGCTCCAAAGGGAGTAGCAGAGGGCGGGAAAGCAATCGGTGGAGGCATCACCAACGTTTTCAATACCATCGGGAATCTTGGACAGAAGAAGACCACGAATGATAGTATAATTATGGCCAGGCACACAAGCCAATCTTCAACCTCAACCTTGTCTCGAATGGACAGTAATATTTCCATCAGCAGCAATCATAAAGCGAGAGCGAGCGAAGATAATCTTCGAGCCGTACCAATTGTTCAAACACAGCCTGCAAAATCTCCACAGATGGAACGCAGGCTTAGCCATATTTCAATTGCAGAAGATGAAGGTGAGCGGGAGCCACGAGTATCTACTTCCGCTAGATCTTCGATGAGTGGTAAGAGGAGTGCAGTACCAAGTAGAGACCCAAGTAGAGCGCCCTCACGAAGAGGGACACCTCTTTCATCGCCTACACAAACCACAATAGAAGGGCTCAAACTTCCGCCGCCACCCAGTGCTATGTCCGAAGACTACGGGACAGAGTCAAGTGTTTTTACAGAAAGCACTACGTCAGCAAGTCGAACATCAACAAGTACCGCACCTCAGTTATCACCCGCGCGTTCGTCAATGTCCACAACTCGCAGGAACTCTGTACCTGTCACCTCTCCTCAGAAACCACGTAAGGAAGCACAGCCAGTGACAGAGGAAGAAACCCGTATGGCAGTAGAACTTCTCTTCGCCATGGTCAGCGAGCTCTATACCCTCTCCTCAGCCTGGAAATTCCGCCGCACTTTGTTGAACGCAGCCAAGACTTTCCTGTTACGTCCTGGGAATCCATCGTTATCCTCCATTCAGACTCTCATTCAAGATTCCCTGATCGCATCCAATACTTCTGATGCGGGCATTGCTTCTCACCTTAAAAAACTGCGGGAAAATACCTTGCCCACGGAAGAGGAGTTGAAGGCCTGGCCCGCGGAAATGACGCTGGAAGAGAAAGAGAGGCTGAGGATCAAAGCCAGGAAATTGCTTGTGGAGAGAGGTGTACCGGCTGCTTTAACTGGAGTTATGGGACAGGCTGCCACGGGGGAGGCGATGGGTAGGGTATTTGATTGTTTGCAAATTGAGGAGGTTAACCAGGGTTTGATGTTTGGGATCTTGCTTCAATGCGTGAGGGTTATTACGCAGTAACAGTAAGCAGCAAGGCGACTCTCAAAATTGGGGGACTTTTTGGGAGTTTGTACATTACTTGTATGATATACATGACGACAATGATGCGAGTTATGGGGTATATGGTACATGGGGTTTCTTCTTAGTATCAAGTTTAATTTCTGTTGATAGAAATTCCTTTCCTTGGTGGCCTTTTTCGTTTTCTATTTTCCTGCGGTGCACTCACTGCCTTGTTCACGATTTGCGTATCTTATTTTCGGTTTCTGTCTTGGGGTCTAGACTTTTATGCTTTTTGTCTATGCTTTTTCATACCTAAAGGACTTTGATGAGTCTAGCATCATTTCTTTGTCCACAAGAATTTTCATGGGTCATACTTACCAAGTATTGGCCAGGGCAACCATTTTTTATCCTGGGATCCGGGAAATTGTATATGTTCTTCTCTCTCCTGAAGCATACTTCTGTTCTTGATAGGGTTATTAGGCTTGCGTACTGTCACCCTTTCAGAATGGAATTCCACATACAGGAATTTCCATCTCCTCCGAACTCAAGTTCCAGGCAGTTGATGTATTACTGGACTTTGTGTTTGGATCCGGAGATGGAGATGCGAGTTTTTGCTTTCTTTCTTTTTGTGTGGTTCGAGCCTGCGTTGCCTGAGCAGAGTCCTCAGTTCCAGGTGTCTGTCATAGGTACGGTACCCGCAGTACCCACGCTACCTGGACCGTTCAGTTCCGGGTATCATAGGTACCTGCAAAATCTACACTCCATCTTTCGCAACAACCACACGCCAGCGCATGTTGGTCACGAACCAAGTTTTCGACAAAACATATTTACCAGTATTTGTGTTGGACAAAATATTGTTCCCCTTCGAAGGACCCCTATTACGCCAAGGATTTAGGCGAACCTGCATGAACTTTACATTTACAGTCCAAGACAATCCAGTCGTGGGTATTGGTAGGTAGTTCCTAATACCAGTGCCTACAGAAGCGCGTGGTAGGTGATGCGTGTGCTGGCGTTCTGGTCGTGTTGGCGCTGGCGGGTAGGGGTAGGGAATACAAGGATTGAGGAGGTAACTCGGGTGCTGAAACGTAGGTAGGTGCTGGAAGTGCTAATATCTGGGTATGTTGTAGGTGCGGTACTACCTAAGTATGGTCAGTAAACCCTCGAGAACGTCATTCAGGTAGCGGGAGGCGCCGTTGTGAGCTAAAAGGCACCGTCGTGAACTAAAAGGCACCGTCGTGAACTAAAAGACACCGTCGTGAGCTAGAGAGCACCGTCTTGATCTAGACGGCGCCCTCGTGATTTAGACGATTTTCTCCTCCGCCCCACACCCTCAGTATATGAGGACGAGTTTCCCCCCTCCCCCGCCCCCCGAAAAGAATTTCTTTTCGCCGGAAGTTATTTTGACCAAACCAAGTGCTAAGTATCATCTTGAAAACTGCTGCAATCAAAGTTGACATAAAAACTTCACAGGCATCCCATTCAAAGAATATATACCCCATTCCAAACATTCTCAGGCTTACTATCTGAAAATGTTCACCTCCAAGATCACCTCTGGACTTTGCATTCCCGGTCCCAAGGGATCTACCAGGCAATATGTCTCCTTGACTCCCTATGTAGTCTCGGGACAATACCGAGTAGGCCTTGAGGCGCCCATTAACATCAGAGACCCGGGATTCAAATCCAGGACAAAGAAGCCCAAGCCTACCGCCTTGGAGCTGAGAAAAATTGTCCTTGACCATATGGCCCGCGGTTCGAGGATTCCCTGGCCATATCTGGATCCACAGTCCAGGAGAAAATACATGTTCCTCCGAGGAGCGGCAGAGTTCTTACTCTGACCTGGCCCTCTGGACATACTGGAAAACTACTAACAAATAAAAAAAAGGTTGAAAAAAAAAGACGCTGGGCATCGGGGCACTTGGTGGTTCTTGTGCTCTGGTGCCTCGGCGCCAGAAAATGCAAATAAATCCAGGTAAATACTGGGACTAACATATAATCTGCTTGCACCGGAATTTGTGCTTTCCTTTGTCTTGTTATCAGAGTCAAGTAACTCTCTCCCTTACAATAAGGGAACATTTTACTGCTAATTCATAGGATTGGAATCCTCGGATTCGGGGGTCTGGTGCAGACTGGGGAGAGTCTGGCACTGGGTCCATGAATTCCAGTGCCTGGCGAGGGATTGGAGGATAGGGCCTGGTGCAGACTTGGGGGGAGAAGTCTGGCACTGGTTCTGTGGTGGAGGTGGGTAGTGGGAGGATATGATGGGGGGTACAGGAGAGGGGGTGGAATACCTGTGCCTCACGTCCGCAAATGCATGCGGAGCAGGGGGGCAGGGAGGTGGTGGTGGTGAGGAGTTGGGGGAGTTGGGGGAGGATTGGGGAGGATTGGGGAGGATTGGTGGGAGTATGGGGTCTGCCGGCGGAGCAGAACAGGGTGTAGCTACTACCTGCGGGTAGTCTACACAGCGCTTCATGTACTTAGTCTTGGTGGTTGTTCATTGCCACATATCGCTTAAATCAAGACACAGCGTTACAAAACCATGCTACTGTCTTCTGAATTTGACTGTGATGAATGTAGTAATTGTAAGCAATATAGGACACAGGCAAGTTTTTTGTGTAGATCACATTAATCTGGGTCTGATACAGCGTCATGCGAGAGTTTTTGATATGGTAGAGTGTTGTGGTTTTTCGGTATATTCATCATACGCGTATACTTCCGGAGAAATTCAGTGTTTGAAGATTTCTCGACGTGGTGAAAATCAAAACATGAAATTCAGACGGAGAGACAGCATCGCCCTTTTGGCTGGTTCCATGGCATGACTTGCTATATCTTTATGGCTTTAGACAGTAGTTCGGAAACTTTCTGGAGGTGGAGAGTTTTTGGTGTAGGATATCGGGAAGATTTAAAAGGATGAGGTCATTCGACCAGTCTGTTGGCAAATTCTAAACGGCTGGCACATATGGGAAGCACTTGGAGAGGAGGGTAGGGAAAGAAGAGGTTGCTGATATTGAGAATTTCTGTAAATGGGAAAGAACTTGTGGATGATGATGGGTGTGGAATACAGATTTGTGTCATTAGTTTGTAATTCAAGTAAATTTAGTTGATGATAAGTAGAAGAGCGGGTTTGAAAAAGGGATGTTTAATTGGTGAAAAGACACTGGAATAAAGAAATCGATCTTATTGTTAGTCAGTTATAACTTAAGTAGAAGAACTGGTCTAGCAAAAGGATTGTGATTGAAATGCAAGTAACAAGAAGGGTGAGATGAGGATATCCAATGATAGACTGCTCAGTTAAGAAGCAAGAAATCCAAGCAAGAAATGTAAATGTCTTCTTCCACTTCATCCTCATCAAACATCTCAGGCACAAAGTAATCCTCATAATCCCCAAACTCCGAGTTCCCCACCAAATGGCGAAACTCCCTCTGAACCTCCTCAAGACCTTGGAAAGGATGCTCCTCACTACCAACAAAAGCCTCCATGACCATCTCAACCTCCCCATGCTCCACAACATCACGAAGATGTTCGCGAAGAATACTCACCTGCTGCTCGGGACTTCCACGATCGGTACTGGCCAAAGCCCCACCGATCGCATCCCACCAACGCCTGTGCTTGTCCATTAACCCACACTGCAAAGCTACTCTTGCGAGCTTCCTCCAAACACCGAGGGTGAGGCCGATGTGTTGAGGAAGCCTGAAGTGGATGTGCGGAAAAGGTTGGGTGAGTTCACGTACCGTATACCGTGTCCGGCGCTGCAAAGTCCATTGGGGGATATTTCCATGCGGAATCATGTCATATCGCAGGGTGTTGACGGCAAGCAGATAGTAAGCGTGAGCTTGCAGGTAAGCTCCTGCCTCCGCAAGGCGATCTCCCGTTTCAATGAACTGGTAGATCTCTTCCAAGGTTTCTTCCGATTTGAGAACGGGAAGGTTCGATGATGCCTTTAACTTATCAGCGCTTTCCAGGTCCAGTCCCGTGATGACTATTTCTCTATCGTACAAGTTAACTCGGTTTCGCCAGAGCTCAATAGGGTCTGGGGCTCGTTCGAAAAAGGGCTTCCATTGGAATCGAAACTCACGTAATCCCCTCAGGCTCTCTGCTATCTGCTGTGCTTTTTCCCGGCTGATCGTGTCGTTGAAATCCAGAGAGATCTTGTAAAGTGGATCTTTGGGTGATGTGTTGCTGCCTTTGGCTGTATAAAGGTTATGCGACAGAGCAGATGAAAATGTACTGTTGATCAATTTGACCAACAGAGGCAGATGTCTTGCGGACATCATGGGGAGTGCAGTACGCCTCACATATGTAAGCGGCGAATGGTCATATGGCAGTTCTGTCTTCCACTTTGTTGGGTGGCAGTCATGGAATTGAAGGTCCATAACCAAACCACTTGGTGGTGACGCTCGGGGTTCCTTCTCATTGGAATAAGAGATGCGTTTTGTAGGAATCATCTTCCTTACGAAAGCTTCGATGAAGTTATTTCGCATCAACAACGAACGCCCCATTTCAGTCATATTGAAGGAAACGACGGAGATAGGTGTGTGTTCTGTCTTTGGAAGCACTCCATGGCCTCACGACTGATTTGTTTGTTGACTTGAAAGAGAGCCAAAGCCGTGTTTGTCTCCCATTCCATGACTCCAAACTCTTCAACCTAAGTTTCTGAGCTAGCGCCGAAAATCTTGCCTTCCTTCCATGGCATAAATGAGGTGTTGTTTCGACGGAAATAGCCTCGGAAATTATTCGCTCGCGGATCTCCTTTGGAAATGTCAGTAAGGTTGTAGACATTGTTCTTGATTTAGGTATGGTAGGATGTGTGATTGATATAAAGTATTTTGTTGGTGTAGAATGTGTTGTTAGTTTGGACTGTAATGGAGGTGTAGCTATACAGAAGCTGAATATGGAAATGCCTTGATGCCTCCATCAAATAAGCGAAAATATACAATTGTATTGCACGTCTCAAATTGTTAAACAATCCAAAGTAAATGTCTTTGTCAACTGACTAATTCTTTTTGGGAGGAAATACTCAAAGAACGAAGACAATCGCCTTTTTCGGGCCTAACCAGAAAATGCCACTGGGCAAGTAACCTCAAAGCCAACGAAATTTGACTATTTATTGTTCTTGCAACTCGGTCTGAACAAAGCATTGTTGATCGATTCTGAGTTTGTCTTCTTCGATTGAGTAAACCGTAGGGTGCGGTCATACGTGTTCACCATTGCAATTGAAAAAACTACTAGTGCATGGATAGACAGATCCTCACCTACAAACCCAGCTGGGTGTCTTTTTTGCTGGCTTCGATCTCAAATATACGATTGTGCCCAATGGAAGCACCCTGTATAGAAAATCTAAAATTTGCCATTCTCCGTTATGTACAAGACGCCTTCCTCAAACCGCCCCTTAGTCACACTCTACTGGAATGTCCGGCATGGGTATCTACAATCAATTAGCATTTCCCTCCTACTCCAGCAAAGGAACAACTCACCGTTGAGGATAAGCATTCTCCTCCGTCAACTTATACTTATCCGCCCCAACCTTCAAACTCGCTCCACTAGGCAAAGGAGGCATACCATCCTTCCCAAGCGCAGCCAGGACCCCCGATTTCCCCTCTTTACTGAAGTAAGCAGATAATCCCGTCTCTCCCTCCTCCTTCACAGTCATCAGCTCCTTGCTGCCAGCTTCCCCGATCAATTCCTTCTTGGGCGCACTCGCACTTCCAATGCTCAATAGCGCTACGGCATCTGCCTGGTTGACAAAGGAGAGCTGTGGGTAGTTACGTCTTGCGTCGCGCTTCCAGTATGGGTTATCGGCGATGTCGCCTGCGGGGAGGGTAACGGGATCTTTGAAGGAGAGGGGATCGTTGGATCCTGGGGGTGGGTTGCGGAATTGGGGATTGAGAGGGACACCATTGGAGCGGGTAGGGTCTACGGCGAAGAAGCGACGGACAAGCTCCCAGATTCCGGTAGATTGAACTGTGTATTTCTACAGAGGGGTCGTGTTAGTTTCTTTCCCTTTCGCAATGGGCCGTTTGGGAAAAGAAATCGGCAGAGGAAGGGGATGCGATTACTTTTTTGACGTCGATGACGCGGTTGGTGGCTTGCGCGACTTTGACCGCTGCCTGCGATGACATGTTTCCTACTCTCGGAGTGTGTTGAGAGGGAATTAGCTTAGGGTTGTGCTTGGGGAGTATAAGAGTATGATTGAAGGTGTTGTCGTCAAGTTAAGCTGCCGGGGTTTTACCGGGAGTGCCTATCAGAACTCTGGTATTACAAGAAGTGAATTGAAACGAAGTGTGACATCTCTCGCCAACTACAAACTTATTCTGGTTTATATCTCATGTTAGTTTGTGAAAACATTCCAAGAAAAGGACCGAGTACCATAGCATTTGCATAAGGCGAAATTTGTTCTTATATCTCTCAGTTACTTTTGGGCCCCCGCTCCAAGATTTGATTTCGTGATTTCGTGCTGATTTTAGGATACAGTTTTGAAAAGGTCACATTCAAAGATTGATTGGAAATAGAAAGCAAGCTCAATTGATCCTAGCCTTAATAAAGTACATATCCACATCCATTAACGCGCTCATCCAGTATCAGGGTCCATTTTGTGTACCAGCGAACGACATCAAAGGTCCTGTGAAGAAGCCCGCCTATAGATAAATTAAAGATTCCTAATTCTCCTCGCACTCAACGAGAGAAGATCTCAAGCGGCGACGATTTTTCCCTCGTTACCATCCAACTTCTCCGCGGTATCAGCTACCTGAGCAGCAACCTCAGCCTTTGCCTCATCCTCCTTGGTGGCTCCGTTAGTACCATTAGTAGCGACTTCATCTTTGGCCTCAACTGGCTCAGACGATCCTTCAGCGACGAGCTTCTCAACGACTTCAACAGTACCAGATGGAGATCCAGCTTGGGCTGCCAAGACCTTTCCAGATTTGTCGACTACAAAAACACCTCGGGTAGTGCCAGCGGGAGCTTTCTTCAGACCAATTGCCGAGATAAGGGTTGCGCTGGGATCACAAAGAAGTGGGTATGGAAGCTTTTGCTTCTCCTTGAATGTAGTGTTTGCTTTTGGTGAATCCTTGGAGAGACCGAAGATGGAGAATCCAGTGGCAGTGAGTGGTGTGTATTTGTCACGGAATTCGCAAGCTTGTTTTGTACCTGTTCAGATTAGTGAGTGAAATCTAGGATGGTGAGATTCGTGAATCAAGTCGCATACTTACATCCAGGGGTAGAGGCTTTTGGGTATGTAAACAGGACAACTCCGGATTTACTCTCATCAACGAGTTGCTTAAGCGTGACCTTGGCTCCTTCCTGAGTCTCAATCTCACCTCCGAACCCTTCAAGATCAATAGTTGCGCCAACTTCAACCTTTGACGCGGCAGCAGCCTTTGGCGCGACTGTCTCCTTGACCTTGGCAACCACTTTGGCAACAGGTCCCTTCTTCTTCGCTGCAGGAGCAGTTACAACTGGCTCCTCAGGCGCCTTACGTTTTCTGAGTTCGCGAGGCATGTCGAAGGATGTTGGGGGTGAGTTTGAGAATCAAATGGCGCAATATCAAAGAGTTGTGAGGTTCGGCGCAAGCAGGAAGGATTGCGCCAAGGAGAGAGAAGAAGCTGTTTTAGATGTGAAAGCTTGCTCTAGTGTAGATGCGAGTGTTCAGGTGGGCAAGGCAGTTTGTTAGTGGTGATTGTTGGTTGTCGGTGGCAGGAAAAGAGCACAGAGAGGGGAAGAGAACAGAAGAGGTTGAGGTTGAGCCGACGTTAAATTATAAATTGTGGCTGGCCTGTTACTCGAACAGATGGTGACGACGGGGTCAGGGGCTTGTCTAGGTTATGATGCGCGATGCGCAGCGTCTAAAAGTTATCCAACCAGCAAATAAGATGAAGAAGCCACTGGGAAGGACTGCTCGTGCACCCAGCAAGCTTCTACTGAGCCACCAGGAAGATTTTCATAGGTAAGCATTTTGATACTCCTAAGTTATGAGTACTCGGTACTACGTACATACTTTGGCATCAAACGGATAGGGGTACCGAGTATTGTGTACTTTTATATGGGCCATATGGCCGGCACGGAGCACACTTGACCTATATTGCAGGCCTTGAGTTATATTGCTTCGTGCCCAAGACACTCAGTCTTCTGGGGAAGCACACGCTTTGGGCAGGGTTGACGAAAGCATGAAAGTAGAAGTGCTCCGTAATGCGACAAATGGACCCGGCCTTTCCAGCTTTGGATACCCCGTAGCTACCGTACGGAGTACTGACACTTTGTAAGAGGAAAACACCTGCATCTTCCATGCAGACCTAGCACGTGATCGTCATAAGGTATACCTTCCAGGTAGGTACTCGAGTAGTATCTAGGTATGGATAGGTAGTGGAGGTATAGCTTCTCGATCAACAACACACTTAAGCTTGAGCCTAGGTCCAGTATGACTAGTAGCAGTTGCACCGTGTGAGTGTGAGTGTGCGTGTGAGTGTGATTTGTCTGAGGGGATTTCTGTGTCAGTTGGAGTTGTATGTTGGTATAAATTTGGTGTGGCCGGTAATGAGGCTTTTCATGGAGAGGAGAGACCACCGAAGAACCTGGAGTGAATCTCGGGATCCAGAATGGAAGTTGGTTCATGTTCATCATCCGCATGTAGCTGTCCGAACAAAGATTGAAACGAACGGAGATCTTCCAAAAAAGAGAACCTTTGGGCCCTTAAACCTTCCAGGCGAAGCTAGAAACTTGATTAAAGATTGAACAAATGAAATGGGGAGGATTTCCATATGTCTTGGCGTTGCATCTTTGGTCTTTCTCACCAACCGAAATCGCGTCCGGGGTGCGGCAAAGAAATGACGCTAATCACCTGTGATGGTCGGGAGGCAAACTTCTTTCGCCCCGGCTTTTTCCTCTCCACTTTGACCCTCCACTCCAGTCCTCACCGGAAAAACACCTGCAATTCATATTTCTGACGAGCACATCTGCGTTACATTCACTTCACTGCAAACCCACAAGTATTCAACCACCATCTGCATTCCACGTCGACTCCGCATTAACACATTGCGGATATAAACCACACACGATCGCACCTCACAAAGGAAAAGGATCCATCAAACCCGAAGCGCCTAGCCCCACGATAATCATCGGGACTAGCCCTGCAACCATCACACGAGCAAGATGAAGGTCTTCTCGAACGAGGAAACATTCGACTATTCCTGGGAGGAGGTCTCCACCGCCAACTGGAGGAAGTACTGTCCCTGGAACGATAAATCAACACATGTCATTGCCGTCGATACATTATCCCGACATGTCGACACCAAGACTGGAATTGTAGGTTCCCCTCCCTCGAATTCTAGCATGTGGTCTTGGCTAACACATTTACCAGCTGCGAACTGAACGATTGATCACTTGCAAACAGAGTGCACCAAAATGGCTGAGCTCTCTATTTGGGGCATCCGATACTTCCCACGTCTTTGAAACTTCCTACGTCGACCCCGAATCGAAAAAGGTCACCATGGTCTCGCAGAATCTGACCTGGTCCAACATCCTCAGTGTCCGAGAATCTGTCGTATATCAACCCCTCTCCGCCACCCGAACACAATTCAAACAAGACGCAAAGGTCACTGCGCTGTGTGGCGGATGGCAGAAGGTCAAGACGGCCGTTGAGGACAATGCAGTCAAGACATTCAAGGAGAATGCCATCAAGGGCAAGGAAGGATTCGAGGCTGTTTTAGAGATGAGCCGACGAGTATTCAGCGAGGAAAGACAACGAGAGCAGGAGAAAATAGCAGCATCTTAGACGTCATAGACGGAGAAAGAAGGAGATGATTGGGGACATTTGGGGCTCACCAATCGATTGGATTCATTTACGACACATTACGATACATCCTCCTTCAATCGGCGTGCATAAAAAGAGGTTTAGGGGGAATCGGGTACATAAAAGTAGAAAGACTGGGGACAGTACATAATGTTTTTGGTTTTATTGGGATTTTTGTCTTTCAGCATGGCGTTCAAGGGCTATAGAGGGTTCGATTGCTTTTTCCACGCATTGGAAAATCTCCTTGCGTTGTACTCTACTAAATGTGCAACTTCTAGTCGTGGGCTCCTAGGCAATTAGAAGAGAGGAGGGCGACAGAAAACCCCTATAGAAGGCTTGTGATATATCAACAAAAACAAAAAAACAAAGCAAAAGCTAGGTTAGTCTCAGCTCAATCTAAATGAGCCACAATGGGCAAAAGTTTTTCTCCAGAACAAAGAATTCATGTGTGTATGAGTACCATTTCAATTCATTATCGCATGTGAAGGTTCAATTGAAACTTCCCCACAAATGGCGTTTCATTTCAAGTCTTGAGATTCATTGACATGCACCTACTCGAGGTACTCGAGTATCTCGGATTATTTCCTCACCTGCTTAATACCCTTCTTTCTTTATACACAACCCAAATCCTACCCCAATCCCGAACCCTTCCCCCCCCTTCCCCTCACACAACTCCCGATACCTCTCCACCACCTTCCTAAACTCCCCACTTGTTGTCAACTCGCCCTTCAACGTCTCCTCCGCCACCTCGAGCGCCTCGGCGTACCGTCGGAAGAAATAGAGTTCCTCGATGGCGTGCAGGATGGTTTGGGAGGTGGGCTTGGAGGGGTTTTTGGGGGGGAGGGTGAGGGTTTTGTGGAGCTGGGAGGGGGGTGGGTTAGTTTGTTATTGTGATCGTGTGGATGTGTGGAGGGTTTATGTGGAGGGAGATGTGTGAGGATGAGGAAAAGGGGAATGGGGGGAGGGGAAACGAACTTCTCCGATTTCGAATTTAGCTCTCCAACTCCTTTTTTGGTCTTGGAAGTTCGAGGGGGATTGGAAGTCCCGTGGTACGGGGGGTGTTGTGGTTTGGGTGGGTGAGGAATCGGAGGGGGATATGTCGATGGCGAAGAGGTCGTTTTCTGAGTCGGACATTTCCTTTTTTTCTTTCCTTTCCTATCTTCCAATTTGGAATCAAGATATACGGTAGAGCAGGATTGTAGTGATTCCACTTAGAGCATTGACTATAGACAGGAAAGCGATTGGCCAATGAAAGTATTTGTGGTTGGAAATACCTAGGTATGGAGGGGAGGGGAGGGTTTCTTATCGCTGATGCTGGGCTGGCTGATAAGAGGTTCTTGTGTTACTGTACAGCCAAGCTGGCTGCGGTGGGGTTTCCTCGCTTAGAGTATTGTAACGGCGGGGTCCGCGAGGGTTCATGGGGATGCTGAGAGGTGAATTCGATGGTTTTTTTTGGCTGTGGAGGTGTGAATACTTTTTTGATGAAGGGTGTGACTCATTGTCAGGGTAGAGGAGAGTAGGGATTTTATGGTGTGGGTGATGTGACCAAGGTAGAGAAGTGTTGAGGTTTTTATGTTGTAGATCAAGAATGAATGCTAATGATGGTGGAAAGAGGGAGGTTTTTGTACTGTAGATCAAGGTTCAATGATAGTGCAGGAAATTTGTGCTGTGGCCCTGTGGGGGATGTGACCAATGTAGAGAAGTGGTAGGGCGTTTGTATTGTATATCACGAGTCAAATACTAATGATGATGGAGAGAGGGATCTTTTTGTACTGCAGATCAAGATTCAATGCTAGCGCAGGAAAGAAGAAGGTTTTGTAAATTGCAATTGTATTGAAACTTATTCAGTCACTCTACTTATAATAAAGCGAGACGACACCTAAGTACCTACTAAAGCTTGCTATTCTGCATTCACAATCAAATCCACATCAAATATGGTCATCTTCCTCCACAAGAGATAGAAGCGAACGTTCTTGTCTTTTCCACATGATATAGAAGTGAGTGAGCGTCAGGAGACGAATCTCCACATGTTCCTCCACGTGAGAATAGCGAATGTCAGGAGGAGAGAATTCTCCACCTCTGGAAAAACATTGACAGGTTCAGCCAACACTAGCAATCCCCTGAAAGCAAGGAAAAAAGGGAAAAACAGAAACAGACTCCTCCAGGCAAACGAATGACGAACCACAACAATTTTTTTGAAATGCCCCCCTCCCCATTGTACAGCCACACCCCATATCCGTATGTAAAACAGCGCTGTGAAAACCACAAGTCAATCAGCTTCCAGATATAAAACCTTCCACACGATGACACCGCTCTCTCCCTCCATCTTCTTCAGGCCAAGGAATGTCTGCTCCAGTTTTGAGATGCCCGCAATGTACAGCCCATGTTCGTATTGCAAAACAAACGTCATGAAAGATCCACAAGTCCATCAGTCGAACCGGATATAAAAACTTTCCACATGATGACACTGCTTCATCCTCCGTCTTCTTTCTCTCTTTCCCCAACCATCGCCTTATAGTAACGTGTCTGTGAAGAAAAAGTCAAAACAAGATTCAGTTCAGAAGCCGAAGCCATAGCCAGGGTTCTCCATCCAGCGAGCCAAAACGTGGTAGGGTGCCTCTCCTCTCATGTTGTCGATGGCAGTGCGCAAACTATCCCGCTCGCGAGAGATGATGCCGAAGCTGACGTCCAATTTCTTCTTCTCGGCTCGTACCTCCTCTGCTTCCTTCTTCATGGCGAAGTTTTGCAAGATGAGTGCCTTGTTCTTTTCTTTCAATTGCTTCAACTCGCTCTTCAATTCCTCAACGTCCGTCTTCACATCCTTCTTTAACATCTTGACTTGCTCCATAAGACCATCGCGCTCCTTTTCAGCACAAGCACGCTCGAAAGCCTCAGTTCCTTTGTCCTTGGTAAGGGTGCCGTTCTCTTCCTTGAGGGCCTCACGCTCCTTGACAATGGCGTCACGTTCCTTGGTGATAGTATCCCGCTCGTAGGTGAGAGAAGAGGTGCGCATGGCGAGAGTTTGGCATTCCAATTCAAGATCGTCACGTTCCTTGGTAACGACATCGCGCTCATTGGCTAGGGCGAAGTTGCGCATGGCCAGGGTTTGGTTTTCAAGCTCGAGCTCATTGATTGATTGGTCTCGGGTCTCGATTTCCGAGCAGAGAGCACGAGTGAATTGGGAAAAGCCTTGGATGCCGGACTCGAGGGCGCTGAAAATGTAGGAGATCTTCTCTTTCTCTATGCGCAGAAATATGTTAGAATTGTTTGTCCAAAGTTTGCAATTGCGACGGGTGTATGGTGTGTAGAGGTAAAAGAAACATTTGCAGTCAAAGGAACATGATTGCGAAAGAGCACAAAGTGCGAAATGAGGCTATCGCAAATAGCGCAATAGATCGAATAGATTTGGAAGATAGGAGACTGAGAGAGAACTTACTAGAAGCATCTTGTTCTGGTTCAGCTACCTCAGAGGCCTCCCAGAATGGCATTGCCTTCTCTGTAATCTTGTCCCACCAATTGAGAAGTCCGTCAGGCTTAAGAACAAGCTCATCGTCCTCAAGGTTACTATCAGTCAAGTCAACGACCATGTCAACCTTGTCGTCATTCAAGCTGTTAGTAGTGCAATCAGAGGTGAAAGAATCACCAAAGTAGCCACTGTCAGCGCTGCTACTTGGACGACGTTGAGAAGGGTCGTAAGTGCCAGACTCATTGTTGAACGACATGGTGTTGAATTTGGCGACGCCGATAGCTGTAACTGCGCAATGGCAAAGAAGAATGAGTATTGTTTCGATCTCAAGCAAGAGAAGAAGTCGCAACAAATTGTGCGCAGCAAGACAAATTGTAGCGCGGCTGCTTGAGGAGGTGGAAATGTTGAAGTGCGGAAGTTTGTAAAGAACGATCTGTATGCTCCAGGAGGTTGAAAAGTGGTGAGCAAGATCAAAGAGCGAGAGAACTTTTGTGCTCGCTTAAGGCTTGGCGTGAAAAGCGAAAAAAGTGAAAACCGACTAGTTTCTGGCAATTGTTACTCTTGTGATTGCGGGGGGCTGGAAAAAATCAATCAATGCTTTGAGGTGTGAGGGATTTTTCTTTGTGAGAAGGAAAAGTTGAGGTTGAAGGTGAGGTCGGTCCACTAATCGGTTGACGTTGAGGGGGGAGGGTGAATGTATACTTGCCTCACATGCCTGAGTCACCCAAGATTTTATATCAGACTCAACTTTCTAATCTTTGATTTTCCCAACCTCTCAAGGACACAGCCACGACTTGACTCATCTCAGTTGTTGCGACAGTCAACCTCCTGCATCAGGTACCTCTGGAACTTTACAGCGTTCTGGGCTTCTTGTTGCGCGTCAACCTCAATACGATATCTGGATATCACCACGACATTTCACGCACTCACTTACAGTAATACTCAAGAACCCCACGTCCTGCTGCGACCGTAACACCACCAAAATTCAGACTTAAGTACACTTGGCTTTGAAGTTCTTGCTGTCCCTTCTCTGCAGTCCCTGCCTGATCATCCACAACAATGGCCGGCAACCAACTATCCGATCACCGAGATAAGCGCCAAAGATCTGAAGGTGCTGAATCTTCTAACAAAGAGTCTGGACGTTCTCTCCATGAATGGGCTGGAGATGATAGTAAGTTATACACATGTCTCTTTGCATCCCCCCAGCTTCGCTTTCCCAATTTTACAACTCAATATCCCGTTTTCAAAGAGGCAACGAAGATTGTGTAGCAACTTACTAACAGGATATCGCGCAGAGAGATATGCTCATCCACATAAGAGAGACAAACCGTTTATGCCGCATAATTTCACGGCTGAACAGGAGCGAGCACGCCCTGGCATCGACAACTTAAGTGTCCATATGGAGCTCTATAGCAGAATCAAGGACCAAATGGAAGGTGAATTCGTTAATGAGAAGAAGTCCGCTTTTGAGAAGAAGTGGAAATCCAAGTTGAAGGACGAGGTACGCAAAGAGCATCAGCATGGCCTTATGCTTGATTTGCAAGAGGAGAATCGAAAGACCTTGGTGGCAGAGAGAGAAAAGGTCAAGGCTGCTTTGAGAGTGGAGATTGAGGCACAGCTTCGACCTCAGCTCTTGAAGAAGATCCGCGAGGAAGAAGGAGAGGCCACGAAGAGAGAGGCTTTCGCTTTCGCCCGAAAGGAACTTCCAATCTTGGAGCGCGAGGCAATTCGTGGAGAGGTTGAAGAGGAGCTTCGTCCCAAGATCACAGAACAAGTTAGGGAGAATGAGCGTGCGGCTTTGAAGGAGGAGCTCAAGATTATCTTCAAACCCGTCTTCGAGAGCGAGTTTCGTCAGAACAAGAGGGGTTGAGAAAGGAGATTGAGGCAGAGTTGAGACCAGTTCTATTGGAGGAGGTTAAGCGTACAGGCAAGGAGGCGCTGAAGGCAGAGATTAGGGACGAAATCGCTGAGGAGTTGAGACCGATTATTAGAGAAGAAGTTAAAGTTCGCAAGACGAAAGCCTTACAGAAAAAGTGGCTGCAAGAACACCTTGCGAAACAAGCCAGCTCTGTTGGAGAAAATGACAAAGAGGCATGAAGGTTGGGGAATCTACGCAGCGGTGTGTTAGGTATGCACTCGCGTTGAGAAGGCAGCAATTCTTAGCCAGAGTCTCGTTCTGAGTTTCTACGTTGATTTCTGGTTGCGCAATTACTAGCATTATCATGGATTTTTAGTCGCCAGATATCAGTGGAAATACACATGAGTTGACCGAACATAATGGATTCGAAGTGTGATAAATTTCCGGGTATTAATGACAGTGACGTGTAGCCAAATATCCCGTTCATATTAATATCGCCCCATCCCCCGCCGCTTGCCAGAGTGCGATCAGTGAGCCTGTGAGGGCCTAAACCACTTGGAAAGATAAGAATCTTTTGACTCTTCTCTGAACACCATTAGGAAAACATCGAAACAACGGAGTACAAAAGGGGATTGGCTTACTGTAACATTTCTAGATCTTTCAACAACTCAATCATTTTGGGCCGACACGCCCAGTCTCAAGGTCTCCAAAACCCAGATCGCTCCTTTCCTACCTCTATCCATCTGATGCGAGCAGCATCCCAAGCAAGTGGCTTCAATTAATACCATCTTTCGAAAGCCTCAAGCAATAAGCTTCCCCGTACTAGCATCCTCAATATTCTCATCATTCCTCGGGGCCACCTTCCCACTTTCCTCCCCATCCTTCGGCATCCCCTCCCCCACCATCCTCTCAATAATCTTAGCCTTAGCCAACGCCCTCTTAAACCGATCATCAAAATCCGCAACCGCATCCTCAGAGTTCTCTGTGGACAGACTCTCCGATTCAGCCAAGGCATGCAGAACTTTCACATGCTTAACCAATCTCTGGTTATTCTGCAATGGTGGTAGACTCAACATCACCTCCTCATTTCCCTTCTCAACAATCTCTGGGTTCTGCAAAGAATCTGATTCAGAGACTTTGGAAGGGGGTTTTGACACGGGCTTGAGTTGAGGAAGACGATTTGCCCAGATCAGTGATTTCCCATATAACCTTCCACTCTCGACATATTTCTCAAAGCCCTTTTCAAGTCCGAATTTTCGCCCCTCGATCCGGCCTGCTGCGATGCCGTCCGCGAGACCATCTTTGTAGCCATCATTGTAGAATTCTTCTTCAAGACCGAGGACCTCGTCAAATGTGTCGTGGGGCATTTTGAAGACTGATGAGAGAGTGATAGTTTGGTAACCCGCGTTTGGAGTTGATGGCGGGGTGGAGGGGTTGCTGGGGCGCAAAGGCGGCGCTGTGGTTACCCGAGAATTACCCAACGCCTCACAATAGCCCGCTCGACAATGTTATAATAACAAATACCACAATTCTTCCCAGCAAATCAGTCGAAATGGATACAGTGTGCTTGCCACTGGGTCAAATGGTCTAGATGGGAAGATGAAGCTGCCACTGATTTGCGAGATAAACCAACTTCCCGAACTCAAAGAGATGTAGGGATGCAGAGTTAGTCCGAGCCCGCGGGGCTTGTTTTTTGCCATTTTTTATTCACACGTTTATCTTTTTCTATTATTTTTTGTTCTTCGAGTGCGGGCGGTAGGTAATATTGGATATCTAGAGTTGATTCTGGGAGGCGAAGACGGAGGATGGAAGAGAGAGGGAGCTAGGGTAGTGAAGTGAATAGAAAAGTGGTGGCTAAGTGGTGAGAACACTTGTGAAGAATGGTATTGCCACAAGTATTTTAGCACATATTCTTATAACTAGGCTTTGTCGACTTACACGCTATCATTGTGCCAATGTCTATTTAGGATTACTGGTATACTTATAATTACACCAGATAATAGATGTTGATCATTGCCCCTCCCCCTAAAACCCAACACGAGTACAGACTGAAAGCTAATAAGAAGTCATTCTTCCACTGAATCAGGTTATCTTGAATCTGTTACTGATCGGCCACCTTCCTGGTGTCCCGCTATATAACCCTTGTGCGCTTTACTTACACTTATGGGTGATGATTCACTAAGCGAGCGTTGGTCAGTTAGAACCACAATTCCTAGTATCGAATCAAATCCAAGTGGGTTTTAACCCCCCCTCCCACTTCAACATTCAACATGGATTCCATTCGAGCCATTTTCGTCTCAACTGATTGCCATACTTGCCTAGAAGCCGTTAGCAAAGTGCTGCATTTCACAACCCACTAGCTTTTAGAAATCTGGGCAGGTTACAAGATATAATAATGTGATAACTCAATTGCGAGACCTAAGAGTATACGAGATAAGGCACAGAACTCAGGTATAAAGTGTACGTAAACCATACTTGAAAACAAAAGCAAACATTCCAGCTCCAAAAAGAACAAGCTTATAAATCACCATCATACTATTCCCCAACTCCTTCCCTCAAATTCCCCAACACACAAACCCCATCCCCCAAAAAGAATCCCCAAAAACACACACGCTCCATCACCCTTTCTATCCCCGTCGCCCCGTCCCAAATCCCCGACACCCACATAGTGAATTCCCCCAAGAACGGCACACGGAGCTTGCAAACCGGAACTTCCAACCCAACATCGCCGTTTCCCCGTGAAACACACAGTGAATCTAACCGTCCAACTACCAAATCAGGAAATCTCCCAAAGTTTTGTTGCACATCGCACTGCTATGACATCAACGGGCTCTGCACCTCGAAAAATCGACACTTGGGAAGCGGCGGAGAAATGCCGTTTGTCCCTGCACCTGTTTTCACTTCGGGTGGTTGTGTTTGGGTTTTGGAATTCTGGGGGGTTGACGGTGTTTGGGAATTTGGGAATTTGGGATTAGAAGGAGTTGGATACTCGAAAGGAATAGAATTACGTTTTAATGTAAGAGTTTGGAGGATATATTTTGTCGTCAAGATATGGTGCCGCTCGAAGGGTAGTTGGTGCTTTCACTTGTTTGTAACTCACTTCAATCCTAGCCTATTACTCATTACAACCCTTTTCCCAAAGACCTGACCTGGAGGTAAGAAATTCCATACCTACATACATCAAACCCCCACAAAACCCACAACCCCCAATCCAAAGAATCACGAACCGCTACACCCCGATCATCCATACCCATCTCAATTCCCATTCTCATAAAACAGCCCTTACCACCTCCCGAAATAACTCATCCATTCAACCAACCTACCCAACATCAGCCGTCCAACTTCTGAGCACGACAACTGCGGTAATCTAACCTCCATATCTCGCGCTTACAGAGCGAGCAGCTCATGGGGGATAAGACTATGCTCAGAGAATCCTGGAGCGATTGACGCAAGAAATTGTTTGAAATGATACCATAAATTTAAAACACCCTGGCTTAATACAAGGGACGTGATGGTGCCTTCCTATCTTCCAGGCCAGCTCGCAGAACTCGCTTATCGTTCATGCCCAAGCTCGCTATCCAATACTCAAAATTTTATATACCTTTGACTTCGAAAGTACGATACAAACATTAGACTGATAGTAATCTTCCTGACAAATTGAACTGGAATCATTACATCACCAGCATCAAAACAATCCCAAACAAATAGAAAACTAACGTTTGCTGTGCTAGAAGACCGTCAAAGCACCCGGTCTTCCAGTACGCCTCCATATTCACAATTCATCATCAGCACACCAATAGATAACGATAGCCCGTATTTGAAAGCTAAATAATTGTTGAAATTCCTCTCGAGTCTCTAGCGAGAAATGGACAGTGCTCTAAAATCCGCTCGCTATATAACACTATTTTTCTCTTTTTCTCACGGTGCCGCTGCAGGTGGTGGAGCCTGTTCCTCAGCCACAACTCCTCTAAGTGGTAACTCGACCTTCTTCTCAACCTCTTCCTTCTTCGCATCTTCACCCTTCTTCGCCGCCTCTTTCTTTGTCTTCTTGCGCTCTTTATCTCTCAACTTATCCGCAGCTTTCTTAGCCTTTGCCTCCTCCTCCGCCAATCTCGATGCTTGTGTTCCTCCATATCTCGTTCTCCACTCCTTCTCCTTCTTGTCATCGATCTTGGTGAACAGGTATGCAGCTTTACCAATCTTGTGGCCACCGGGCAGAGCATCTGGGACCCACTTGTCGGGAATTTGACCTAAAGGTGCATTAAGTTGCTCTACGATTGACGTGGCTGTCGATGGCATGTATGGTGAAGCTAGCGATGCGAGAAGATATGAAAGGTTGAGAGCGAGTCCAATGATGGTATGCGTTCTCTCTGGGCTGTCCTTGAGATTGGTGTTGTCCAAACGGCCTGCAAGGAGCAAGTTACCACGTGCAGATATTTGCATAAGCTTCTGTACTCCAGCACGTAATCTTACAGCCTCCAAATCAGCAACGTACTCGGCAAGGAGAGCGTTCACCTCGGATATGAAGTTAGGGAAATCGAAGGATTCATCGGTATATGAGGCTGAGAATTGAGGAACAACACCATCGAGTTTCGCATTGACAAACTTGATAAGTCGATTGACAAAGTTTCCGAGATTGGCTAGCAGTTCGCTGTTGTTGGCTGCGATGAAGGACTTCCATTCAAATTGCGTATCACCAGTCTCGGGTCTGTTGGCCAAAAGATAATATCTCCAGACCGAAGGGGGGATTCCAGTGTCCTTGACAGTATCTCCAAATACACCAACACCTCTGGACTTGGAAAACTTCCCGTTCTCGTAATTTAGGTATTCGGTGGTCGATAAGTGATTCAACATGGTCCACTTGTCACCAGTTCCAATCTGCGACCCAGGGAAAATGACAGTATGGAAGGGGACGTTGTCTTTGCCCATGAATTGGTAGAGCTTGACATTTTCCGGATCGCGCCACCACAGCTCCCAGTCCTTTGTATAGTTTGCCGTAATGGAGGGATAACCAATGCAAGCATCGAACCAAACATATAAGACCTTCTTCTCGTATCCTGGCAATGGTATTGGCGTGCCCCATTTGAGATCCCTGGTGATACTTCGACCTTCCAATCCCTTGTTCAGCCATGATCTTGTGATGCTGACACCATTCTGTGGCCATTCTCCTTCTTGACTTGATTTGGAAAACCATTTATCGATATCTGATGCGACTTTATCGAGTCGCAAGAATATGTGGGTGGTTTCTCGTGGGACAGGAGTTGCTCCGTCAATTTTGCAATGAGGGTTGATCAATTCAAAGGGGTCAAGAAGACTCCCGCACTTGTCGCATTGATCTCCACGCGCGTCATCGTACTGGCATTTTGGGCATGTACCCTCGACAAAGCGATCAGCAAGGAAAGACTCGTGCTTTTCGCAGTATGGTTGAGTGGTCGTTCTCTCCTCCAAGAAACCGTTCTTATGAAGCTTCAAAAAGATGTCCTGCGCAATCTCCGTCTGTTTTTCTGTAGTTGTGCGCCCAAAGTGGTCAAAGGCAATCTCAAACCAGTCGTAAACGTCCTTGTGCTTCTTGTGGAATTCGTCGCAGAGTTCTTGAGGCGTCTGGCCCGTCTCCAAAGCTTTCGTCTCTGTTGCGGTGCCGTATTCGTCAGTACCGCAAATGAATAGCGTTGGTCTGCCCCTCAGCTTCGAGAATCGCGAGAAAACGTCGGCACTCAGTACACTTCCAATGACATTGCCTAAATGAGGAACATTGTTGACATATGGGAGTGCGCTAGTAATGAGGATATTATTCTTTCCCTTCTCCGGGAGAATTGGGTTCGGGGTCGCCATCGTCACTGCTTCGTATGTTTAACTGAAGTTGTGACTTTGGGTTTGGAGGGGAGCTGGAGGTCATGGAGGGGTCGTAAACCTTATGAGTCAGCGTCAGCCCTACATACGTGACGCATTGACCTCGCCTCCCCTCCAATATCTCAAGAGCCATGCTCCTTTCTCACTCTTTCACAATATCACTCCATAATACCATAAAATAACCTCCAAGTGATTCTACGTAAATAAATATTAATCCCCATCTACTCAACACCCACTCATAATATTACAGTATGAAACCACAAACCATCTCCTAAAAATACACAAGTCGCGGAATTCATAGAGAGAATTCCAGAAACGAAGAAAGTAGTGAGAAAGCAGTAAAAATAAGAGTCGCTAATTGAAACCTAGCAAGTGTGAGAAGAGAAGAGACATAGTATAAGTCCGTAAAATCATCCATCATCCATCAGAAGAAAACATCATCGCCTCGTAGTAGTAAGCAAACAAAAACGCCAAATCCATGAATATATGCTCCAGAGCCCCGTCAAACCATCAAGTAGAAATCCTCACACGTAAAATGCCCTCCTTTCATCCATATATGCAACTTTCAATCCATCTATCCGTATCCCCATTCTATCTCAGCGCTCTCTGCTAGCGTCTCTCTAACGAAAAAAAGAACAAGGATCTTCTGCAGGAAAGAAATAGAATAGAAAACGTTTTAAACGTCAAGCCTCACATCAAACCTCCCCCCAACTTCCCATGCCCCCAGTGCTAGCAATCATGCTCCCACTTCCAACCGTACTTCCTCCATTACCAAAATCCCAATAATGTCTACTGCTCCCACTATTTCTTTTCGTTCCCACAGCACTCAGTGCAGCTCCCGCGGCACTCAGATGCTCGCTCGCACAGCTACTACTTCCTCTTCTGACAAGACCACCACCCGCCACGCCACCAGGAACAGAAACTTTGAAAGTCCGTCTTTCGATTTGCCTGCGTCGCGGGGTCGAGTTCTGGCGGGTGACGAGAGGGTGATGTTGTCGTACTCTTGCTGCTCGAGCAGCGGTCTCGGACGTAGATGCTGTGGCAAGATGAGAAGTGCCATGGGTAGTGAAGAAATCAGGGGAGGAAATCGGAGCCGGTGCAGGAGGTGAGGATTGGAATTTGGTCGTGAAGCGTGAGCGAAGGTAGCGGAAGACCATCTTTACATCAAGATCTCGTTCCCATTCTTCTCTAGATAGGGGATTTGATGCTCTGGGCGTGGAGTCGTCTTCTCGTAGCGGAGATGGGGCAAGGGAGGTGCCGGATATTGGGATTGGCATTGCTTGTGAGTTTTGGATGGTTGGAAGAAATTCAGGGTTGGGTGAGGTGAGAGTCGATTCTTGAAGTTGAGATGGAACAGGTTGGTCGCGAGCAGTTTCTGGGATGATAGGGAGTCCTGCGTAAGGTAAAGGGGGCTGTTGCGAGTTTAAGTATGTTGAGAAAGCACCAGGGTGGTCGGAAATTCCATTCACGAGTAGTCCCAGCTCACGGGCTATTCGCTCTACGAGACGATACTCCCAAGATTCGGATCCATTCATTGAGATGAGACCATTCTGGATATCGCTTGTTGCTTTTGTTCGAGGAGTAGACGAAAGGTCGTCATCCACTGGTATCGACTCTCCAAAGATTATCGAGAGTAGATCATCGTCAATGCCCATCAAGTCATGGATCAGTCTCTTCGTGATCCGGTTCAAGAAAGTTTCGGTGTCGTCAGCCACGTCAGTTGAGCCGGAAGAATCCACTGTGCTCAACGTGGCAATGTCCTCTTGTTCTCGGTCAACTACAACACTTCTTCTCTCACTTGCCATTGACATCTTCCGCCTTCTCGTTTCTTTCTGAATCTCATCTACCAACAGCCGACTCTGTTCCATCCTCCATTTCTCAATCCGTCGTGTTCGTTCTGCCTCTGCAGCCCTCTCGTTATCCAATTCCAACTGGCCCAACTCTAAGCTCTCCCGTCGCCTCTTTATTCTCCGAGGATTATACCTTTCAAAGGCGTACAACTGCTCTTGCATATCATCACCCATAAGTGCCTGATCGACCCGGAAGCTCCCAAGGCCATCGTGTTGCGGTAGTACCGATGTGCTAGCCTCTCCTACTCCACTCGACCTATACACACTCGGCTCCGCTCTGAACTCCTGAAGGTGGCTATCCAAGCTATCCAGCTCCCCATCTTCCTCCAAGTCTTCTGTGTGCCCGCTTCTGCCATCCGCATCATAACCGTAGCTCCTCGCAGCTGTATCTAAACTACCAAAGTCACTGATACGAGACCGACCAGCGGTTTGCGTCTGTGCTGAAGATGTGGTGTAGGTGCGATCGGTGGTCGAAGCCGCTGAGGGGTCAAACAAAATCCATTCCTGTGATTCTGCCACATTTTGAGATGGTTGTGCAAGCCTTTCTGCAAGTGCCTGGGTCTCGCTCTTGTCTGGTAAAGTGTAGACGCGCTGTGGGGCCTGATACGTAGAATGGCGGAACGCCATTGCTCCGTAATATAGGAAGCTTCAAGGAAGCTTTGAGGGGTCCTGGAGATGTGAGCTACGAGATGCAGCGAGATGCAGCCAGACGCAGCGAGGTCGAGTAACGGTTGGTTGTGGAGGGGAGTATGTGGAATATGGGGATGACTGCCGCAGTAGAAGTTTCGAGGATAGGAGTTGTAAGATTTGGGAACGGAACAGACCTCCTCCCACGAGAAACAGGCTTTCGCTACGGTACTGTATGGGAAAGTGGTGATGTATTCCAGAGGCGCACGTTAGCTTTATGCAACCTGAACCCAACAAGCTCTACGATAAGCCCTGCCCTTATCGTGGCGCCGCAGAGTGAAATTTGTTTTCGAGTACGAGTAGATGGAGTAGAAACTCGAGAGAAACTCTGGTGTGTTTCTGGCACCGTATGTGTGTGTTGACAGATATAATAGATGGTGTGGTCAGTCTGTCATTGAAAGTGTTGGGCTGAATAAGACAAAAGGAGATACAGTATTGCGTTCAATAGGTAATCAGTCAGACCCTGCGTGTCTGCGTGGACGCTGGGATTCCCTTTGTACTTGAGTAGAGGGTAGGTCCACCACCACCATTCTCACCGGCGCGGCATTCCAACCACGTGGAGGCAATCATCAGGCGATGAAGATGCAGCAAATCCCTGAGGATGAGTAATATATCTACATATATGTCTATTCTAATCTACAGTCATTCTCATAGATGTTTTGATGAAAAAAACCAGGCGAAAAAAAGGTAATATCAGACGGCGAGAGCAGGAAAAGTAATCATTAGTGGCATGGTTGTGTGCTGGCCGATTAGAACCTGCATATCATATCCTACTGCACCCGAACCGCAGTCCCAAGATATGCAAGTCACTTTATAGAGCTATTAAAAGAGGGGGCACACAGTTGAATAGTGTCTTATCGCGCTACATCCGACTATTCATAGGTATGATGAAATACAGAGGGAACATGATGTGAAAAGTGGATTGTTCATTAATCCCCCGCGGTGTGGCCAGCCAACCATCACAGGAGCCTTTCGCTACAGTACTCCCCGTCAGGTATCTTGAGTCAGGAGGTTTGAAGCCAATACCCGACCACAGCCGCCACGCCGTATTTCGGAGACTGATCTATCTTTACTACAGCACCTTCTATACTTTTGACAAGCATCATGACCCTGTATACTTACGGTAAGCATCATGCCTGTGCCTTTGATGGGTCAAGTATGTATTTCCATACTTATATATCTCATCTCCCGGAACTCAAAATCACCATTTGCATTTGAAATAAAACGTTGATGATGAAAGTCGTAGCAATTCCTAAGATACAATGATAATAAGATGAATGAATGCGAAGGAGCATTTTCATCCTATCACTGCAAATTTATACGCCTTTCTGCCCATAATCCCATCGAAACCTGCAAACGAACCAACCTATGCCTCCTGGAAAGCAGCTGGGAAACGTCTGATGTTATCGGCCAACTTTCCGTGGTTGCTCAAGAATTGAACATATGCACCATCAACCAAGACTGCTCCTGCGGCCTTCTTGTCCATGTACTCCTCACGACGGAGAGGTGTGAAACCCCAGTTCTTGGAGACAATGATCTTTTGGCGACCTGGGAACTTGTATTGTGATCGTCGGAGAGCCTCGAGAGCGGTGGCACGGTCTACTTGAGTGTTAGACTTTATCAGAATTAAAAAATATCCCTTTGAAACTTACGAGAATCACGAGTTCGGACACTCAAGATGATTTGACCAATGTTGACACGGGCAACACTTCCATTTGGCTTTCCCCAAGCACCACGCATTCCAGTTTGCAGTCTATCGGCACCAGCACATGACAACATCTTGTTGATACGGACGACGTGGAATGGGTGGACACGGACACGGAGATGGAAGGCTTCCTTTCCGGCGACCTTGACCAAGTATCTGATGAACTTTGTTAGTAGATGCTTCAAAGTATCCTCCCATTGTTCCCCAATATGATTGGTGATCCCAGCGTCCCGACCAGTATTTCCATCCTCAACCCCGCCGAATCCACCATAGGCACACTCACTTGTTTGCGCAAATACGGGCGGCTTCCAAAGCCTCGGAACTCAATTGTTCATACTCGTTGGAGACCAAGTGGATGCAGAGAGGGAACTCGTCGACGTTCGCACGCTTTCGGCCGAGATCAAAGATACGGATCTTTGGGTCAGGGACACCACGGTTGAACCGGGACTTAGGGTATGGCTACAAGAACCGAAATGTTAGCTAATGGCCATATTTGGTCGCCTGAAGCCCGCGCGAGCGCTGCCCATCCTCAGAGTCGAGAGGAATTCGTCCTCATGGCGATAAAGCACCCAGAATCCAAATCCCAATCTCCTCCCTCCAGATTCCGTCGCATCGTTGGAGAAGAGAGCGCTACGCACCTTGTTCTTGCAGTATCTGTAACATCTCGCTGGGCGGCGGGCCATCTTGAATGATTTCGAGGTGGTCTTGACGTTGGGTGTTGTTGAAGTTGGAATGAGTTGATGGTTTCTTGGGTTCACCAGTTAAGCCTGGCTGCTTATCAATCCTTAAGCGAATTTTGACGCCCACTACGGCTATTTTGAAATTTGCAGGGCTATCGGGATCGGATCTGTGAGCAAGAGTCTGAAAAACGTAGGAATACCACTTCACTGTTACTGGGAACGGAGGCTTTTAAAGGATTTGGCTGCTTATTTATTTGCCTTCAGAGTCACTTTAATTTGGAGTTGCGAAGGCGAGGAATTTTTGATTTCCAAGCAACTTGATTTATCAGCATCGAAGGCATCGCCCCCGCCTGACTATAGCATACAACTCACCGACGTTCTTGCAGAAAGAACTAAAAACTCAACCCTTTCAAAGAGATTGGGAAAACGCTTCGAGCTTCCCACAATCTAATGATTAGAGCCATGAAACAAAATCACTCCTGCACCAAAGACCAAAAAATCGAAAGAGCCGTTGAACCCGACGATTTGGGGCAGAAGGCCCCTCCAGCTCATGTTCAATGCAACATGAGAATTAGTCCAACTAGATCAAATACGTTCAACGGTATGTCACCAAACTTTCCAGAATTGTATTGAGAAGTCGTTTCATTCGTTATGCTATGATTTATGCATTACACCAATGAATGAACTATTAATCCATTTTCCTCCAGATATGCACCTAAGAAGTCTGTCCAGACAAGATATCGGAGTCACCTGCATCCAACACGGCCATGGTGGAGCATCTGAAAAGCTTTCCGCATGCGGTACCCAATTCAATCTGTCATCGAGAAAAGTAAGCAAATGATTTGTACCCTCCAAAGTCAGAGACTTTTTCGCTGGGCCACTCCTTCACAGACCGAGATCTGATCGCCAGGAGCCTGGAGAAGCATGCTTCATCCATTGAAGAGGGGATATGGGTGTATACTCACGTTGTTGCCCTGGAAGTGGTGGACGTTGGTCTTGGAAAGCATGGAGTAGTACTCGAGTTCACTCTTTCGGAGAGGAGGGGTGTTGCCAGCAATGATGACGAGCTTGGCCTTTCCGGATCGGAGGGTCTTGAGGGTTGACTTGTATCCGAGAGTGACTGTGATTAATCGGTTAGTGAGTGTCGCAGAGTTGAGGGTATCTCCAGACTCTTACCTTTACCGGACTTCATGACCAGTGCAAGACGAGAGTTGATTCCGTCAGCGGACTTCTTGGCTTTCTTTGTTGGTGCCATCGTTGCGTGTGAAGATCTGATTGATCTTAGATTTGTGGTACGGTTGATACGCTCCGGCAGGAGATGATGGATGTAGTTGCGGGGTGGTTTGTTGACGCTGAGGTTGACGATGCGGAAAAGTTTCGAGATATTTTACGAAATGCAATTGTGCTGGTGGGTGATTAGTCTTGGCAGATCGGAGTGTCGGTAGATAGTCCGCCGGCCAGCCCACCAGAGCCTATGCTTTGTGCTTACTCAGCATTATCACATGACTATCATCACGGGAACTCCGTGCTTTGCCCTCTTCCTCTGGTGTACCTAATTTTGGTAGCAATCAACGAATCAACTGCATGCTTTTCTTCATCTGAAGAAGGCGAGGAGGAAATTTGGGAAAATAGCATCCGTTACACTGGAACACAACAGGCTGTGGAGCATGGTCCAATCATTGGATTTCATGGTCCCGCGCAGGAACCCGAGGTTGATCTGATACCACCGCATCTGGAGCCCAATAGACCAATAAAGTAACAGACGCCCTGGGAGTTCACGAAGGGATTGTCCTTGAGGAAGCTCCTCCTCACGGGCTCGATCGCTTCCACCTCAGCCAACGGTCAGTTCAGCTTCATTTTGTAATTCGGACTGATTCAAGCATGACCATGTAAGACGATGCGAAAACTCGTTTCAATGTTTAATGCTTGAGACGGCCTGGGGCAAGAAGGGGAGATCAAATTCCTCGTCGCAATCATATCGGACGCGAGAGATTATGCAAACCCACTCTGATTCACAACCACCTGCACCCGGTCACTGGTCACTGGTCGGTGTCAACAACAGCGCACACATCGCAACATTCTTAGGGGGAAGCCCTACTTGTACACTCACCGATGACCAAGTCTTTTCACTGATTTTGCAGCGCACTATTAAGGCCCCTTTTTCATGCGAACTCTCTCGCTTCAACTTGCCCCAAAATATCGATAACGTCAAAGATTGCTCTCTTCAGGCATCCCTCGGCTAAGTTGAAGTGCAATACTGCCCAGGTGGTTGCTATTAATAACAGGGGTCACGTCAGGAGTTGAGCTAGCAACCGAATCACCCATCACCGCAAAGTCCACGCCGAGCTTCTTCACCAACAACAACAACAGCATTCTTTATCCCCCCCCTTTACGTTCAAGTATTCTTTTGGCCGCTTCTGAACACCCACAACAATGTCCGCAGCCACCAAGAAACCGCTATCAGGTACCCCAAGTGGGCGACGGCCCTCGACAGACCCTCCCGGCGCGAGAACGCCGGTCGCAGGACGGTCGCCCGCTCCTTCTTCCCCAACTGCGAACAGCACCCCTCGCACCCGATCGATAAGAGGGGGAGGCCACCATATTTCTGCCCGTGGCTCCATCTCGAGACCCGGCGCCGGCATGTCGAATTTGAGTCAAAACAGCGTGAATTCCGATGTAAACGAAGACGCACGAGCAGAGGCGGTCGCAGCGTTGGATGATCTCAAAGAGCGCTTGCACAAGGCGGAAACGGCAGCGGAGCAGTACCAGAAACAATCCCAGGTGCTGCAGTCACGACTAGACGAGTCTGTAAAGGAGCACGAGAAACTCGAAGAACGCCTGCACGAGGCCGACGAGAAATTAGAGCAACTTGAAAATGAAAAGAGCAAGGCCCTCAAGAAGAGCCGGGAGTTGGAGAATATCTACGAAGGCGAGAGAAGCTCCATGACCAAAGAAAGAGAGGAAATGGCTACTAGGGAAGAGGAGATGCAAACCATTATCCAGCGATTGAAGGATTCCTTGAGCTCAAAGTCAAATGTCGACGAGGAGTCTCGGTTATCCAGACGATGTAAGTTTTCTTTGCCATGTACTCGAGAACAAACCCTAATTCATGTAGCCAACAACTCCTCCCCGAACCTGGAAGGTCAATTTGCACCTCCATCCGCCACAGGTCTCAATCGTAGCGACTCTCGCAACAACTCAAAACTGGTTCTTCAGAAAGACAAGTTAATTGAATCTCTAAGACTGGAGCTTGCTGAAGCACAAATCAAACTTGTCGAGTCAGAGAACATGGGTGGTGGGCGCATGCAGGAGGTTGAGAGATTATTATTGGAAGCACGAATGACGAATGCACGATTAATGGAGGACAACGAAAGCTATCAACTTTTATTATCCGAGAAGACGTTGGCTGGAGATTTCTCCAAGAGCGAGTTCATGGGTTCTGCAGCAAACCAAGATGCCCTGAGCGCATTGGAAGGCCGAACTGCAGCACCGAGTTTGGCAGACGAGTTATCAGACCTTGCAGAAGGAGAGAGCGACAACTACAGGCGTCTAGAAGCCGAACTAAAGTCGGCAAAGGATCAGAACAAAGCACTGACGCTATATATCAACAAGATTATTGAACGACTACTTATGCATCAAGACTTCGAAGCCATCTTGGACCAGTCGTCCGCTTTCAAACCAGGAGCAGCTGGAGCAAACACAGAAAAAGACCTCCCGCCACCTCCGCCACCAAAAGAGCAAGCCAGCGGTGCCTCGGTCCTTCAACGAGCCAAATCCGTAGCCATGGGAGCATCGAAACGCCCACGCCCTCAATCACAGATGCCAGTCGCAACATCTGGATTCTCAGATCCGGATACTGCACCAAGCATTCCTTTTGGTCTCAACCGTTCCACCAGCTTCCGAACTGGTCGTCCAATGAGTGAACAATACACCGGCGGTCACGGTGCAGCCAGTGTCATAAACCAAATGTATAGAGGAGGACAAACATCGCCACCACTTCACGGTCCACGAACCCCTCGATCCTCTCAATCCTTCTTCGCCCCTCCTGCTTCGGGTGGTAATCCAAACGCTCAACATCGAGCTCCAAGTGTTGGACAGATCCCCACATCTGGCAATTTCCCCGGCATGAAGAGCGAGACAAGTAGCACGAGCGGTGATTCTGGCGAAGTGTCTACGCCACCAAGTCAAAGTCCACCAAGAGGAGGCGAGAAAGCCACCACCTTTGCGGGAAACAAACCACGTCCACTGAGACTCGTCCAAGATCAGAACGAAAGTATGCGCAAAACTAGCGCCGAGCTTGAAGACGAGAAGCGAGCCAAGAGGGCTAGTTGGATTGGATGGGCGTTTGGTGCAAAGAAGGACGAGGCAGCAGCCGGCGGTTTCGGTGAAGAAATTATCAAGGAATAATGATGATGATGATAATTGACATGAGGGGCGAATTTTAATATATGGATGGACAGTGGGTATAACGAACAGCATGCGTATACCCATTTTCCGAAGCAAGCGACGAGATTGAAGGGAACGGACGGGATGAATGAAATGCATGCGACGAGAAACAGGGTATTGGATTGTCGATGTGGATTGGATGGATGAATGATTACTCTTTTTGGATGAGCCGTTGTCTTTCATTCTTCTTTTTAGGATACCCCCCATGCAATACCGTAACATCCACATTCCTTGTTTAGAAAAGACTGTTGTTTTCTTCTCTTTTGTTTGGGGGTGGTTTTAGTTTTATTTGGGGGAGTTTTTTTATTTTGAGATAGTACTAGTCAGATATAAATATTTAATTTCTTTTGGAATTGCTGGTGTAATGGCGGCGTGTGTGTGTGTTTCCTATGGGCCTTGAGCGCGTTGTTTGAAATATGAAGGTTTGGGAGGATGTTCGTTGAGCCCGGACTGATATTCAGAGGAATTTGATGGAGGTCCTTGTATGGGTGTGATTAAGAAGGTATGCTGTACCGGAGTTTGTGCTCCCGCTTTTCTCGTTCTCTCCGCCTTGCTAGTGAGTCATAGTACAGTATTTGTCGCGTCTTTTAAGCTCTTCAATACCTTCTCAATCACTAATACGTACCAGTATTCTGGACCCTGCTTTTGTTGGAAAAGATTTCAAAGATGTTCTTTACACTTGGTAGTAGTAAGTGAGGGATTATGAGGTAGATGGATAGATTAGTGGGAGCTCTGCTTAACCTTATACCTGCAGGGAACGATATCATTTCAGAAGGACTCATACAATCTATTCTCTTCAGGGGGTAGTTTGGGTTAATGGGATTTTCTGGCTCTTTGAAATCCAGGTTTTCTTAGTCAGTAAATTTAGATATCAGGATTCTGGCGCAATATTCAACGAAGCAATGTCGAAGTTTTTCGCGTTAAGCGAGTACTTGTATTGTTACATTAGTATACAAAATTGATGAGCTTGTAACGTACTGTACCTAAATATACATGCTAGGAACCTGGGTGTTGCACAGGGTAAACACTAACGATACCTGGGTGTGGATTGTTCTTACAGGCTTCACTGATGAATTGTACTTTGGACAAAGAGAAAGAGTGAGTGAAGGTTTTCTTACAAAGACGTAATTTCCCCAACACCATCTGCACAGATATTTGGCTTCACCATTCTTGTGGCTTTTTGTATAACTTGTTAAATGAACCAAGTAATTGAGTTAGTCGCTCAAAATGACGTATCACCGATATTTTCCTCTTACAAGGCAAGTGCATTTGACCTCTTTCCCAGAGAAATCTCACAGCACTTCCACACAACACTTCCAAACACTTCAAGGATAGCGTTCTTTTGGAAAGGCAGCAATCATGGTAGCTGTCAAGTCTCTTTGCATGCTTGCATGCCTCACCAACATCATCACATGCAACCCCAGCGAAGTCACAAAAACAAAACATCCACCTCCACGTCAATTCATCACCACAACCTACCCTACATTCCCAACCACAAGAATGGACCCAGGATCCGAGCTACAGACGACCAATGTCCGTTATGGACACTACACATACAATCCCCAAAAAGGGCCTCGTAATACTACTATTCCTGCCTTCTGCACTACAGAGTATTTCCAGCCTCCGCCTATGGAGTTCGGTCCAACGAAGACACAACATGTACGCACAACTACGCGCACGCGACTACTGGCTTGTGGAGGCTGTTCCTTAACGGTTTTGAATCCTTTCCCTGACGATACGGGATTGCCGTTTACGACGACTGTTAGTACTATGGCCACTAGAACGATCCATAGGGTTGTGTGCTCGTCTGAATCAACAAAGCCATCTGGTTCTTCGCCCCCGATTATGTGTCCAACTGATGAGGAAATTCCAGGATGTAAGTCTGATTGTGTTTATCATTCGACATTTTTGGGCCACCTGGGTTTTGTGCTTTGTGGTTGTTCAAGAATTTCTCGGAATGGATCTCATTATCCCTGTTTGAGATAATGGGGTTGGTAGGAATTGATTGTCTTGTGGGCTCTTGAATAATGGAATTCAATGTCGTAAAAGCTCGAGAAGCTTTTACGTAGGCTAACTCCAAGATATAGGTACAACGACAGCGTCCATTAGTGATATGAGAGAACCTTCAGCAGGTACTCGTCCCCATCCACCGACCGCAACTACAGTCGAAACTCGAATTATCCGCAGTTTTCCATCCGCATGAAAGTTCTTCGCAAAAGTGGATTGGGAAGCTCTGAAGTAGCAGGAATAGTGGGTTGCTTTTGATATTCTCGGGAGATATGGAACAGAATATGGGAAGTCCTTGCGTTTTCGTTATCCGACACTTGATTTTGATGTTTGCGCCAGTAATACTCGACTCCCTTACTTTCTTGACAGGGACAGGTTATTCTCTATTAAGATACGGGAGGACCGATAGTATTTCATAGAAATTGAAATGCAATATTGAGAAAAAAATCCATTGGTATCATAGGCCTTGTGAGGATCATATAGAATCTGCTCGGCGGAACATTCCATAACTCCATCAATGCTTGATTCCTTATTCATTCCAAACGCCGTGCATTTACAATCCCTTTTCGCACCCCTAATTAGATATCGAATCATGCGGGAACTCTGTTAAGCCATTTCCACATCCTACAATAAATCGAAATCGTCCAGCTTCTCCCTATACTTCAGTATATTTCTCTTGATCTTACTTCCATCGACCCACGTAACAAAATCCTCCATACTTCTTGTGACCAGAAATGCCGTATCCGTAATAGTTTCGGTACCAACTCTGACATGTCCTTGTTCGATGATCTTCGTCGCGGCTTGTACAGTTTCGGCCATTCTCAGTCTGGTCATTACAACAGGTAGACGTCGCCGACAAAATGCTGATACAGTAACATTCTTTTCAACCTCTGATAGTTTCGCTGTCGATGCAGTGGAGGGGAGGATGCCTATGTCATTGAGCTTCTCGAGCAGAAGAATTTCTTGTTTGCGACGAAACTCGGAGTCGGGTGGAAGGGCTGCAAGACGATGGGCAAGTTGTCTTAACGACTAGAAACTTGTCAGTATACGCCTTTTTAATGCGCACGCAAAGCTTCTTTTGAAGAAGAAAATTCTTACACCACATAATCGATTGTACTTTTGGTAATCTCCGGGTTTCTGGATGGCGTATCGCCGTATCACGGCCGCATCGCGATGGTTATTGTCGCTTTTGTAGGTTGTGAAATCGACTTTTCGAAGGAGTTTGGACTCATGATGCTTCAGTTTCCGTACCATCTTGTCCTGATCTTTTCTGTGCCGTTGCGATGATGTTTTAGCGGGGTGAAAGTTGAGCTCAAAATTATTTTGGATGTCCCAGTACCGGGGACGGAAAAACTATTGCCGACACTAGTATTTTGTCGATACACCTACCTACCTAGAAAGATTCCAAGGAGTTTTTGGGCACTCGCAACATCATAATGGCACCTCCACGGTTAGAGTGTCTCAATTCCATGAGGACAGTCTGTCGAGAGGTTCCGGGCCTCAAAGCGAGCTTCTCGACGTCTCGTTCTTTCCGCGCTGGTGAGCAAAATATCTCTTCCCCCGAACAGCACAGTTTGTAACGATTCCTAGACGGACCGCCGACACCCTCCTCCCATTTCGATGACATCGATAGTCTCGGCTCTTCGGAATCTCCAGCTGCCCAGATTCTAAGTGCTCTGCGCCGACCAGTCAGCGAAACAACCATCCTCCCGAGACGACCGAGTACCCGCCTTGGTGAACATACACCAAAGTCTGGAAATGTCCATTCTACACAGCGCCTTTCGAAGCTTCTTAATGATTCCATCAATTTGAAAAAAGAGCGGACTCGTCGGGAATCTATGACACTAGCGCCCAGAGACTCGAGTTCTGGGGAATCGACTACTACGCCTACCACGGAGGAAGAATTGAAACTGCACTCCTTGAAGTCTAATTTAACCAGATGGATTACGAGACGTTTTAAAGAGGGAGATGTGTATTCGCCTCATGACTTGAGTTGGGTGGAGATGAGCAAGTGGAGGAGGAGAGGACGGCCAGCCCAAGATGCTTTTGATGCGCTGGATTTGAACCCTTTGGACCATTATAGAGTATTTTCGCCTTTTAGTCTGGACCATGGCAGACGACGCTAATAATGAACAGAATTTCTCTATGGTTTCCGAATACATGACGGCTATGGGAAGGATTAAGCATTCAAAAGATACTGGGCTGAGACCTGTAAACCAGAGGCGGATCGCGAGAACTATCAGGAGGGCAATTGGGATGGGACTTACTCCTAGTGTGCATAGACACCCGGAGATTTTGCAGAAGATCCTTGCGAAGAAGCCTATTACTTTAAGATGATTTCAGTAAGCTTCCTCTGAGTAGGAGAAAAGCGACTGTATTATGTATGTTATTCATGTACAAAAGGTATAGGTGAATGGAAATAGATCATGTTATTGCAACAATTCTGCGAGTGTTCTTGAGCTTTTATTCATCATGCTATACAATCTAATAGAGCTAAATTCAAGATATATATCCACCATCTATTTCCTATCCCCTACAGTAGTGAGTATAGCGTCTTGACAATTTGTTGACCTCGGGAGAACCTCGGTACATGCTTTACATATCTATTTCAGCCTTGCGCAGTAACCAAATGGAAACTTTCAAACTCCCTTCGAGAATACACACCAAATTCAACGACCCCCTACACCGCAATCATGTCGGGTAGACGTGACTTTCTCAACCAGCCGGCGCCAGAAAATTACGTTGCAGGTCTCGGTCGTGGTGCTACTGGATTCACAACGCGATCCGATTTGGGTCCTGCGAGAGAGGGACCCAGCGAGGACCAAATCAAAGAAGCGCTCGCAAAACGAGCAGCACAACTTGGAGCGGCAGCGCCAACTGCCTACGGGGCTACAGAAAAGAAAGATGATGACGAGGATGACTCAAGATTTCAAGATCCAGAGAACGAAGTGGGTTTGTTTGCTGGAGGCGCATTCGACAAAGATGACGATGAAGCAGACAGAATTTACCAAGAGGTAGATGAGAAGATGGATAGGCGGCGGAAGGTCAGAAGGTTGGTCTCTCCATTTTCATATTTCTACTCCCCATGTTCTCGAGTCACAAATGGTTTATCATTTTTGCGAATAGATGAACAGATTACCGACGTTTCTACCTACAGGGAAGCACGAGAACAGGCCGAACGAGAGCAGTACGAGCGCGATAATCCAAAGGTCCAGCAGCAATTTGCAGATTTAAAACGCGCCCTTTCAACAGTCAGCGATCAGGAATGGGCCGAATTACCTGAAGTGGGAGATCTGACAGGAAAGAACCGGAGAAGCAAGCAGGCGTTAAGACAGAGGTTTTATGCCGTCCCGGATAGTGTTATTGCTGGTGCTAGGGACTCGACTGAGCTAGGGACAACAGTTGCGGATGATGGAAACCCGGGAGATAACCAGGACGGAACTATGACCAACTTCGCGGATATTGGTGCTGCCAGAGACAAAGTTTTACAAGTCAGATTGGACCAGGCTTCTCAGGGCAGTGGAACCGATTCGGTTGCCGGTAGCTCGACAAATATCGATCCCAAAGGATACCTGACAAGTCTAGCTAAATCACAAATCGGTGATGGTGCAGAACAGGTTGGAGATATTAAAAGAGTGCGAGTTCTGCTAGAATCGGTTATTAGAACAAATCCCAAGCATGCTCCTGGCTGGATTGCTGCTGCAAGATTGGAAGAATTGGCCGGGAAGACTGTAGCAGCTCGAAATGTCATTGCTCGAGGATGTGAGTTTTGTCCGAAGAGCGAAGATGTTTGGCTTGAGAATATCCATCTCAATGACAACCACAATGCAAAGATTATTGCTGCCAACGCAATAAAGAAAAACGATCGATCCGTGCAGTTGTGGGTTGCAGCTATGGAACTTGAGACAGAATCTCGTGCAAAGAAATCAGTCATTCGAAAGGCCCTAGACCATATTCCACAATCAGTAATGCTATGGAAGGAGGCGGTTAATTTGGAGGAGGACCCCGCAGACGCGCGACTTCTTTTGGCAAAAGCAACAGAAATTATACCTCTTTCTGTAGAACTCTGGCTTGCACTTGCGAGGCTGGAGACCTCCGAAAATGCGCAAAAAGTACTGAACAAAGCCCGAAAAGCAATTCCAACATCGCATGAAATTTGGATAGCAGCTGCTCGGCTCCAGGAGCAGATGGGAGGAAATGCCGCTAAGGTTAACGTCATGAAGCGTGCAGTCACCGCTCTGGCGGAAAAATCTGCTATGTTGAAGCGTGAAGAGTGGATTACGGAGGCTGAAAAGTGCGAAGAAGAGGGTGCAATTTTGACCTGTGGTGCAATCATTAGGGAGACTTTGGGATGGAGCTTGGATGAGGACGACGACCGAAAAGAAATTTGGATGGAAGATGCAAAGTCGAGCATCGGACGAGGCAAATACGAAACTGCTCGTGCGATGTATGCTTATGCGCTTCGAGTCTTCGTCAACAGCAGAAAATTGTGGCTTGCTGCTGCCGATTTGGAGAAAAATCATGGAACGAAAGAAGCCCTGTGGCAGCTCCTCGAGAAGGCAGTTGAAGCTTGTCCTCAGAGTGAAGTGTTATGGATGATGTTGGCAAAGGAAAAGTGGCAAGCTGGAGAAATCGATAATGCGAGAAGGGTCCTGGGTCGGGCCTTTAACCAAAACCCAAATAATGAAGATATCTGGCTTGCTGCCGTAAAGCTGGAGGCCGAGAATAATCAACCAGAGCAGGCGAGAGAGTTACTGAAAACAGCAAGACAAGAAGCGCCTACCGACCGTGTATGGATGAAGAGCGTGGCCTTCGAGCGTCAATCTGGAGACATCGAAGCCGCATTGGATCTGGTTAATCAAGCATTGCAACTATTTCCAAGTGCCGCGAAGCTATGGATGATGAAAGGCCAAATCTATGATGGAGAAGGAAAGGCGCCACAGGCTCGTGATGCATACAGCACAGGCACAAAAGCATGCCCTAAATCAGTGCCATTATGGCTACTCTACTCTCGCCTCGAAGAGAGAGTAGGCTCAATCGTCAAGGCTCGTGGTGTATTAGATCGTGCCCGATTGGCAATCCCCAAATCTCCGGAATTATGGACCGAATCCGTCCGTATTGAGAGGCGTGCAAACAACATTTCACAAGCCAAAGTTCTCATGGCAAAAGCTTTGCAGGAAGTCCCTAATAGCGGTTTACTATATTCTGAGTCCATTTGGTATCTAGAGCCACGAACCCAGCGAAAACCCCGTGCACTGGAAGCGATCAAGAAAGTCGACAATGATCCTCTACTGTTTGTCACCATCGCTCGAATATTCTGGGGCGAGAGAAGACTTGAGAAGGCGCAGAATTGGTTCGAGAAGGCAATTATCTTAGACAGTGACTTGGGTGATACGTGGGCTTGGTACTACAAGTTCTTATTGCAGCATGGCACAGATGTAAGTGAAATCGAATCGTACGATACAACTAAATCTAACATTCATCCACAGGAAAAACGAGCAGACGTCGTGTCAAAATGTATCACGAGCGAACCTCGCCATGGCGAACACTGGCAGGCGGTTGCAAAAGATCCCAAGAATGCTAAGATATCGATAGAAGATATTCTCAAGATCGTTGTGGGGAGATTGGATTAAGCCGAGGCTTCTAATTAGGGCTTTGCCATGTGTAAGATAGGAAAATAGGTGTATAGCCTCTACATATCTGATCAACAGATCGTGAGAACGAATGAAATGACAACTGATTTCTTACCCAATCGGTTCACTTTGCTATTCGCCTGTGACTGTCACTGCCTGAGCACTGTTTGAGGACTAATTCTTATTTCTTTCCGAGTTTTGACCTCTATAAGTATCGGGTTTCATTCCGGTTGTATAATCTAATTCTTTAAAGGCTTTTGATTCCTAACATTTGGGACGTCAGTATGTATACAGTCCTATGTAAATACTCGAATAGGATGACTTGTGACGGTAGACTTGAAGTTGTTGAATATCGTTTGATGTAGATGCAGGATTATGAATCCGTAATTACTTTTAGACAGCACTCGGCAACTAGAATTCTATTCTATTATATACCCTCTATTCTACTAGAATTCCATAGAACAAAATTATATAACCCCGAGAAAAGTCCGGCCGCTCTAGTAGACAAATAGGAAGCCTAGATTTTACTAGGCCTATATATATTAGTAGTATTAGTAGTATTAAAGAGTATAGATTCTTATTAATACTATAACTAAACTATTGTTATATTACCTCTATATATACCCTAAGGCCGGTAGAGAGCCCTAGTATTATTTACTAGCTCTCTAGTACCTCTGTGACGGAGCTGGATTTCATTTGACAGGATTTCATTCGCTTGGCCAAGCACGTGACGAGACTTGGCATTGGAACAACTTAAATAACTTCGCTCCTTTCAGATTCTCTTCTCTCTTTAGTTTGATTTCTTCGTACCTACGGTTTTAGTTCTAGCAATTGATTCAAAAGCTGTATACGCTTTATCCTTTGTTGGCATCCGTGACAACCTCGATTAACTTAATTATTATTAAACTATACTCTTTGTCGAAGCTCACAAAGCCTATAAAATACCTAAAGCTCCTACCTCCCTACCCTACTTTACCGAGTCTCTAAACCTATTCTACTTCTTCCGAAAATAGATAACTACTTCTTTAAAGGTTAAAAGCCTTTATTTTATAGGGCTATTATCTAATATAAGCTAGAAAATACACTAGTATTATATACTACTCTAGGTTATATAAAGTAGGCTATTAGAAGTATAAGTTATAAAATTACTAGTACTACTATATACTAAACCTATTACTATAACTACTACCTAGGTATACTAGTATTAACAAAGGAGGCGAATATATAAAAGGCGTAAAAATCATAGCTTAAGTTCTCTTAGAAATTAATTAAGGAATAATAAGTAGAATTAGTTACTAACTAGAAGACTAAATATATAAAGCTTCTTTTAGCTTATATAATAACTAATAATCTTACCTTTTAATTTATTAAGAAAAAGTTAACTAAGAACCTCTTTAAATACCTCTATTCTAGCCTTAACTATATATTTATATATACTTTACTTCATATAATAAAGTCGGAATTTAAGAAAGGTTAGAAAATACTATAATTAAAGTTAGTAATATATATAAGTTATAATAGTAGAATTACTCTTATAACTAATACTTAGACCTTATTTAATAACTAGGAATATATAGTAGTAACTATATATTAGATTAACTCTAAATTTATTTACTATATAACTGTCCTAGATATCATTAAGATAGTAGATCTAGTTTACTCTAGTAAGTATATAGTATAGATTCTTATAGATATTATCTTATAATATAATATTTAATATTTAATTATTTTAGTTACTTAAGATAATACCTTATTAAATAATACCCTTCTTTTTATATATAAATCTATACTTAGGAAGTAATATTAATATTTACTTATAGAATAGAAAGTAAAATTATACTTATAATTTAATATATAAGACTATAATATTTACTACTATTTATATATACTTAACCTTTATATATAAAAAGGAATTACAACTTTAAAAATATTACCTACTAAACCTTATAACGCTTTTATTCTTAAATATAGCCTTAGTAGAATCCTAGAGTAAGTATAATTATTATTACTTTAATTTATCTTAGCTAACTTTATATAATAGTTTTAATTTAAGTCTTAAGTCTTAATCCTTCTTCTTTAAAATATAAACTTTAAGTATGATCTTTTACTACTACTAGTTCTATAATACTCTTATCTTTATAACTTATTCTTTCAATATTAATTTCTTAGAGATTAAATTAGATATACTAGTCTAATAGAATTCTACTAACTTATTTTTAGAGCGCTTTTTTTAACTTAAAGAACTAATTTAACTATTTTATACTACTTAGAGATTTAATTTATTAGTAAAGTATTATTATTTATTAGACTAAGATTAGAGTACTAGTAAGTAGGTAGGGAGTTTTTTATCTTTTTTAGAAAGGTAATAACTACTCTTTAAGCTAATAAATATCCCACCCTTTACCATACGATTCTATATTTTATTACTCTCTAAACCTAGCTTACTACTATAAAGATAATATATATAATAAAGACTATATAATATACTACTATAGTAGTATATATAAAGCTCTATAAATACTATAAATCCTCTTTTATAAATATAGCTCCTTCTATTACTATAGTTCTTAATTCTTAGTATAAGTTATATTTCTTTAAGAAGGTTAGTATAAATAATAGAAGAATAATAAGTAAGGTCTATAAGAAGGTTAAGAATAATATCACTATTATATATAATAAATATAAGAGCCGATAAACATAAGTTAAATTAGAGTACTATAAGGTAGAAGTTAAAGTATAAGTATAATAATAAAGCTAATAAAATACGCCGCCTTCTATCTAAGAGAATCCCTTTATTACCTTTAAAAATAATAGAGTATATATAATTAAAGACGAACTTTAAGTATATTTAGATAAGCTATATTTAAGGGATAAGGAGGACTATTTATAAGTTTTAAAGTATTAGCTTAGAAAGTAATAAAATTATCCTATCCTGTTTTAAATAGCCAGAGATTATTTTATAATTCCTACTATATTAGTATTATCTAAGTAGGTTTTTTCTAAAGGAGGATAAGTTATTATAAAAGATAGATATAGTATTAGTAGTAAGAAGGTTAGGTAGATTATATACCTCTAAGACTAGGGTATTATTCCTAAAGAGTTTTTAAAGGATTTAAGTAATAAGGAGCTTAACGTAATTATAGTAGGTTAAGGTTAATTTAGTATAGGTCTACTAATTAATTATTATTTACTCCTTTAAATACTACTCTCTAATTAGTTAGAATAGCCTCTAGAATTCTATTTTCTGTAAAATTCTAGAGCCTTTTTAATAGAATATTCTATTTTATTTTAATGTTAAATAGAATAGGTTCCATTTGCCGAGCGCTGCTTTTAGACGTGTTAAGACAGTTGTAAAAGAAGGAGTACCTTGGGAACATAATCACGAACTCTCACGTTCCCTAGCAGGATCAGGTGTATCGGTCAATTCTTCAAATTCTTTTTATGGAAATCTGTTTCAAAAATGGAGTCGCTGAGGAATTGTTGCTCGCTCAGGCACAGCAGTGACGTCTTTCCCGGTTAATTGAAGCATCACTGCTAATCAAGAGGATCTGGATTCTAGTTCAAGGGAATATTAATACGTCACAGCACGTTAGATAAGCAATGTTACTAGTAACCGCAAGAAAATTCTCAAAATCAAGTCTGTCATGCCTCTACTTGTCCCTCTTCGCGGGGTTTTTTGTAGCGTAATTTGCTGTCTGCTACGAATTGAACTGGACAATTCATTACATGGAAACTTGACCTTATACTACTCTCGATTTGTACAAAAATAGCAAGATCTTGCATATATTCGTTAAGTGTTGGAAAAAGTTCGAAAAAGAAAACAGCTTGAATGACCGTATCCCCATGGTTGTTTCCCAAATCCATTCCTTCCATTACCAGAACCCCCATATTTAAGTCAACCTATTTACATTTTAGTACAATCATAAAGACATTCAATGCTAGTCTATTTTCCCATGTCGTGGCCGATGGACCTCGCTTAACCCCTGATGTGACCCACAACTCCAAACTCTAATTAAAGGGGCTCATTCAAGGTGGTGGTATTATTTCCACTCACCCCAGGAGGCCTGATGTGTTCTCATAAAGCCCTTCCGTAAAAGTCTTGAGTGGGCCTCTCCTCGGTTAGCCTGCCTCCAGGGAGAACTTGCACTCGACTACTATAATCTCTTCCTATTGTTTCTCTCGGATCATATTGAATGACTAGATCGCCTCTTCCAGCTTCAATCTCGATTCCTGAACCTGAATCGTAAGAGGGAAACACTCTATGAAATTGTATTGGCTGAGCAGTGGCGTGTGAATCCCTTCTTTGCGTACCAACCGATGAGAATGTTTGTGTACCGACCGATGAGAATGTCTGGGTGCCAATCGATGAATATGAAGGACCAGGACGATGCACGGGTGTTGAATAGCTCGGGTGTTCTATTGGACTTACACTTCCTGAGTCAATGGAGAACATTCTTACCCGACTTTCTATTTCTTTGCCTCGAGCTCGTTCTTCGTCGCTCAGCTTTCGTGTTAGGCTTGGTAGGCTTGGTAGGCGTGCAAACTCCAAGCTTTGTTCCTTTTGACTATTTTCTGCTGCTTGTCGAGACCTTTTATGTTTGATAGCGGTCATAATTCCACACCCGCTGAATACCAAGTCACGGTATTGACGCCATGATTTTGTCGTTCCGAATACCAGGAATGTGACAAGACTTGCTGTCACCCCTGGTGCGAAAAATGCGAGGTCAGTAATGGCGCTAGAAGGTTCAAGATTTGGTCCACCGGACAATGCTAAACTTGCTTTCATTGCCAAATGAAAGAAATTGAAAAAGACAACAGCTACCACAAAAAACCTGCAATATATTAGCAAAAGAAAGTGGCTGGGTGAAAAGTGAATATCCAATGTGACTTACGTCATTATCGTGAAGCCGATACAAAAGCGAATGATTAAACTTCTGTCGTATAGAGCATCTCGAGTGCCGTCAGATGTGGTAACTCCAATTTGACTCTCTTCTGTATTTAATGCTGGAGCACGCCTCTCTTTGGATCCGCCAGAAGCCCACCATCCTCCTCTTCCGCCAGACTGTAACACCAAGCGTCTGGTTTTGATGTATTTGAACAACGTCAAAAACATCAAGATAGCTCCAATCAGCGAGCCCAAAATCACTTCTGGAATCAGCCATCTTCCTGAGCCGCATATTTCAGGGGACTGAAACTTACTGGTAGAATTAGCAACAACGAAAAACCCTGGAATATTATCCGCGATGATATCGGATTGCATCAAGCCAACCGTAAAAGTGGGGTAAATAACTGAAAAGATTTTGGAGGCTGGTGCCAACTTATAGCGCCAATTTCCTAACCAAGTCGCCTTAATGTTCCACGAGCCGACAAATAATAACGTGGCCCTATCTCCGGAGTCAATTAAGCACTGTAGCAACATGAAGGGGTATCTAATACCAAAAGAGGATGTTGAGTGACATCACATTGTAAGTATAAAATTCTGGTTAGAATTAGCGAGAATTCAAGATTCAAGGAGAAATTTGATTCGTACGGATATAGAATAGCGCATCATCTAAACCTCCTGCGGCACCACCAAAGGCTCGAGCTGGGTGTCTTAAATTTTCAAGAGCTCGCTCGTACTGGAGTTGCTTTATATTTCGCCAGTGGACTGCGTAATGTATCTGCTGGATGATGGACGCAAACGTGCTAACTGACGTGAATGTGGCAATCTGCACAACATATAGTCAGTATTATTCTGTGAGAATGTTTTAAGAGTAGAGGGAAGAAAGTTTCGCAAGACTAGCAAGAAAGAGTCTGGATCTTTCCTCTCAAAAATCCACTCAAAAGGAAATAATTCCACTCTGGGGAATTGAGTACTCACAATACTCACGTCTAGAACTTGATTAGCGCTTCTCTTATGTCAGTTCTTGATGCACACTTACAGGTAAACCTCTCTCCAAAGCTCCAAAGCAAGAATGTCAACAACATGGCCAAAATCAGACATATTGTCGAGTAAACGAGGAGGACAGCTGAAGTTACAACCGCCTCATGGGGAACTCCCCCGCCCATTTATGTCTTTCTCTCAACCAAATTTCACTTCTTTTGTTTCCTATTCGACGAGTGGCTGTATGACTTTTGTTTTTTGCTGCTGTCATTACTTTTGTGGAGTCGTTGTTGTCGGTATGCAAGAACAAAAGCGTAAGGCAAGCCAAGAAGGGAGATCGAGAGATAAAACCGGGTATGGAATCGATCTTCTTCATGGATATATGACCTGTATGAAGTCAACGCTTCACGGGATCGGCCCTCGGTCCATGTACGAGACATCAGATTATGGGGAGGCGACGTTGCCCGAAGCATAACGAAACCCCTGGTAATAACAATTCCCGACTACCGGTAGGTACTGTCTTTGGTACACACTCCGGGAATTTCTTGCTCTTGCGCCATCAAGGGTGCCGAAAAAGGCTGGCGGGTTCTCTTTGACGATGCGGGGTTAAGCTTGAATCCTACGATGATGTGCGCCATGACTGCTAAAGACGAATAAGGTAACGCACATACGACTGTCATACTTTTTGGGAAGAATTTTGCGTTTGTAGCGAATCATTCAGGGGGTTTCAAAAACTTGATGCCTTTCAACGCACACATCGTGACATCAAGGGGACTGCAGCAAGACGAACCTTTCCAAGGAGCTATGCACTGGAAGCGAAAGGGTGGTGTTCGTCTCAACGTTTTATCCCAACCGTCTACCCCAGTTTCAAACGCACGGCACGAATAAATACTGTACCAGTAGTAAAGATGAAAACTTTCGGCTGATATTCTCACGTGCATGGCCCACGACCTCCCGCAGACATTATGGATTGTTATTGTAGAAAGAAGAGATTTTGACATGTTGCTAGAAGCAACGGCTTCAGAGCGAAGTCTTGCCATGGTCGCAATAATGTTCTTTTCATTCTCAGAAAGCCATTGTCGATCCTGGAAATTTATTAGCAGTGTTAGTCACTACAGTATCATGCTCCATGATACTGAACTGACATGTAGAGGGTTTAAACAATAGCGAAGGGTCCCCACAAAACCTCGCCGTCTAAGTGCCATTCTCCATTTTTCTCGGAGCAAAGCCTATAAAATTAAGGAAGCCTCAACAGGGGGTTGACAGCCTTATGGCTTTGGTGGACCTTGCCGTGGCAAACCGTATGTCTCTTGTGCTTCGAGCCACTCAGAGTCTGCGCGAGTCTACGCTGATGGAGTCTCGGCTCATTGAATTTGGTGCAAAACTCCACTGAAGAATCCATTGTTGCTGTTCCTCGTTTACTTCGCTTTCCATAGCAATCACAACTGCGTTTTGAAGCGCACGAGAATCATATCCTACAAGCACTTCGGTGGCTCGGAGCGTATAAGACATATCTGCTACTCTCGCCACCCATACCGGTAGGTATGCCTCAAGAACGATTTACAACGGTGTTCAATTTCGAACGGGGTGTGGCCCGTTCCGCCCGTTACTGTACAAGTTGCATGTTCAGACGAGATGAAACTCACCTCCCGCACTTGGTTTACAATACATTACTACCAGGCGAATGAACCAATCGGTCTGCCTTTGATCACACCCACATTCTACATGTGGCACACACAAGGGTTTGTAGATACTGTACTGTTGGTATTTTTCATCTTTCTACAGCGCTTTGAGACTTTGGTCACATTTTGCCTAATCACTATCGCATGCAGTCTACCTTGGTGGTGTCCCGAGTACTATTGATTGGTCAAGCGCATAACTTGAAGAGAGTCTCTTCTCTTCAAAGTCAACCATGACTTTCTTAATAACAATCCAGCAAGACTCCTATCTCCTGGATCCCCCGGGGGTTTTCCAAACAGGGCATTATTAGCACTCCGTTATTTTTCACATCAAAATCCACACCAAAAGATTCGTGCCCGTCCTTGATCTACATGCAAACCCCCCTGGCAATCCAGGAGATTTAAGTTATGAATGCCATTTCGCTGAAAGATTGCTTTGAGTGAAAGACAAGAATATTCCTTGAATGCTTCTGTATTCCTAGAGCAGCCATGAAAAGGGTTTAGAAGTATGGCTGGCAAGCAAGTTCACACGCCACCTTTCGTACTGCCTTGGGGTCAAAGCATTGAGCGTTTTCACGAAAAGTCGAAAGTTACCCCGCAAAACTGATGACTTGCAATCAGTCTCCTTGGAGGACGCTCGAAAGAAAGCGGTGTTCGTGCTGTTTTGGTGAAGCGGATAATGCCCCACCCTGTGCTAGGCCAAATCTAGAAGGCAACCCCCAAAGAAGGAACATGTCCGTTTGAAAAAATTCAAGATGCTGATTCTTTAGGGAAAGTGGCATTTATTATTGTGCATCATTGCAGTACATGAATCCGCTTTCTGAACTGTTCTATCCAATTGTGTATGGATATTGGGAGCACGTTCGGGAGTCGGCTGACTTTGAGAGGGATAGGTCCTTGCTATGTTGAATTCCAATTGCAAGCGAGAGCAGCCGGCGGCTCGGCGATCGCCCTGAAGTCAACAGATGAGTTGTAAAAATCTAGGTACCATGAAAGATGGCGTTTCTTTCAGTTCAACATTGCCACTTTTTGGTACCAATGACGTTGTGGTCCCATTGAAGATATCAGTCTTGAAGTTTTTGACTATTGTGATGGCCAGAAAAACTGTACTGCACCGCAAACGGGGACGAATTTCATGTATCTATCTCTAACTTTCTAGAATTTATAGATACCTACAAAGAAACCATATACGTGCCAGCTAAACATTTATTTGCAACTGAAAATGTTCCATCTTCGTTTACAGGCTTACGTTGCGCTTAGGTAGGTACGTAGATAGGCAAAACTCAAAAGTCGGAAGATGCCGACTTGCGACATCCTCGATAAAGGATAAATACATCATTAGTTGTTCCGCTCACGCCTCAAGACTCGTTTGGCTAGAGGGCCTAAAACAACCAACTTAGTTTTACTACCAGTAGATTACTTGAGATTAAAAAGGGGGAAATCAAAGCTAATCTTTCTAGATTTTGAGTCTTTCTGTTACAATACTATTTTCAGGAGTTACATGAAGAGCGATAACATTACGCCTGACATTGCAGGCATACAATGTAGATACTTGGTTATCGTGACCAGAAGAAGCGTTAGGAGAGTTTTCTTAGTAGTTCCTGTCAACCAAAAACAGACGAGCGTATCAAGGTGTCTTAATTCCTTGTCTGCACGAAAATTTGTTTTCGGCCTCGTACTCAAATTAGGCTGAAGGAATTTACTCAGATTTTGTCTTTTCAATATAATTTATATATAATACAACTATATAAACGACGTTTCTTATCTCAGCTAATTCTAGACATTATCCCCTTAACACTTTATATATACGTCTAGCGTTTTAAGGTTACAATTTCCTAATTAAGTAATAATTTCCGAATACAAGTATTTATTTAAGTATATTAATATTAAAGAGTTAAATTAAGGCTATTCTAAGAGACGTCTAAGATTAATAAAGTACTAACTAATCCAGTGTTTGGAATCTCCCCTCCAAACCTCTCCCTGCCACTCCTATCCTACGGATTCTCCGTTCCTATCCGTACAAATTAGAGCGCTCTCCTTCCTACTCCAACCCTGACCAATCAGTACTCCTTATCCTCGCCAGGACACCGAATAGGAGAGGGCGGGAGTACTCCTGAGGCTGGGTGTTGTGGGTTTTAGTGGGTCTGAAATGGGTCTGAAATGGGTCTGAAATATGGTGGTGAAACAGGTGGAAATTAGGTAGACATGCACGTCCTTGATCTATAGCAAGGGGGTACTCGAGTACAAATAGGTATAGTACGTAGCTCTTGACGAAGCGTACTTTTGACGAACCTGGCGAACTGGCGAACTAGCGTACTTTGAACTGGCGTACTTTGACGAACCTAGCGTACTTGCGAATAGCCTCATTTTTCCACCTTATTTGAGCCTCTCCTTCCTACTCCTCTCCCGAAGCCCACCTCTCCTTATCTACTCCTTTCCAGACAAGTGACCCATTCTCCTCTCCTTCTCCTGGCCAAAGATATGGATCTCCTGCTCCTTTCCTAGTAGTCAGGAGAGGAGAGGAGGGGAGATTCCAAACACGGAACTAATCCGAGTCTCTACTATTACTCGAGTCTATCTCTTTATTAGTATTATTAGATTACTTATTATCCCTCTTCTATACAGTAGTATTACTAGTAAAATTATAATACGGATTAAAACACTTACTATATAACGTAATATTATAAACTATATACTATCTCCTTATTACCTTAATTCTACTTCGATTATGTTATAGATCTATTATAACTATAAAATAATAAAAGTAGTACTATTACCGTACTTCTACCCCCTTTAACTTATAGTATTATCTTTAGACTAGCTTATTAAGTAGGCGTATAAACTCGTAGCTAGCCTAGATTCGTATAAGTAGAGCGGTTCGCGATTATAGTAGTATTAAGCGTAAGAGTAAAGACTAAATAACTAATATAATAAAGTCTTACCTAGAGAGTAGCTTTAAATAGCTTCCTAGTCCTACGCTTATAATATTCTTATACTCCTATTTATATAAGAGATAAGTATTAATTAATATAGTATCTAGAAGCTAGAACTAAAATAGTATTTAATTCTATTTAGTAACGTAAGCTATCATTATACCTTTATAATACTAATTATATGTATTCTATCTACCTATATAATAATTATAATTGTTAGTAATATTTATAACTAGGAGAGTAAGCCTAGATAACTATATTATAGTATCTTTTTATAACTTTTATAATTAAGAAGGGCTAGATAAAAAACCCTAGGATATAAAGCTTTAAGAGAACTAGGAGGACTTCTTATCTTAATTAACTTTCCTATAACGTTTAGTAGATAGTAGATCTAAATGTAACGAATACTCAAACTGGCTAACTAAACTTGGCTGGGTGTTCGCTGGTTGGTATGCTATGATAAGAAGAAGACTATCGGGTTGTTCACTTGGAAGTGAACTCGTTACTTGTATCAAAGATGTCAAACTAATATGATAAGATTGATAACTAAGTTGAGCACGAAGCTCCTATCTAATGGCAGACGTGCCAGTCTTATATAGAACCTTCGTCCCCGTGGATC
>CAJVRM010000045.1:227552-259652 GCA_911693285.1 Hymenoscyphus albidus | reverse complement strand
TTGGATCGCTTAGCTAGTCTAGCCGATCCCTATTCGCTATAAGAGCATGATAGTGCTTAACCTGTCAGGACGCCGCCTGGTCTTCACTCGTCACATGCTAACACGTGATTCGTGACAGAAGACTCTAAGAATATAGGCTCGCCCTAAAGCTCTAAAGTAAAAAAAGGGAAGACGACTAGACTAGAGGCCTAAGTATTAACCTAGAAGAGTCGACCGAACTAAAGCGGAAAAGGCTAAGGCTAGTAGGGAAAATAAGAAGGCTTTAGAATCCTTTAATGTCACGAATCACGTAAGCATGTGACAAGTGAAGACCAGGCGGCGTCATGACAGGTCGAGCACTATCATATCTCTTATAGCAAATAGGGATGCTTAGACTAGCTAAGCGATCCAGGGATTTCATTACATTGTAATCACGTGACCATTTGCATCGCCAGTATCGACAGCCGATGTAGGCGACGGCGGAACATGAAGGTTCTATATAAGACTGGCACGTCTGCCATTAGATAGGAGCTTCGTGCTCAACTTAGTTATCAATCTTATCATATTAGTTTGACATCTTTGATACAAGTAACGAGTTCACTTCCAAGTGAACAACCCGATAGTCTTCTTCTTATCATAGCATACCAACCAGCGAACACCCAGCCAAGTTTAGTTAGCCAGTTTGAGTATTCGTTACATTTAATTCCTATTTCTCTCTTTTGTTACTACTAGCGTTGTTCCGTTACTCGACTATTTATTTTATTTTATTTAGTTATATTCTTTCTTTTTATTCTCCTACTATACTATAGAGCTTTCCTAGTTAAGCCTTAACTAGGACCTTATAGTACTTGTTCTTAAAGCTACTAAGTAGGTAGCTAAGCCTTATACTAAATAGAAGAAGGAAATACTATAGAATAACTTAGGCGCGACCCGTAGAGCTAGCTAGAAATAGCTAGAGTTATAGATTAGACGAAGGACCGTATACCCTTAGGGTTAACTTTACGCCTAGCGGCGTATAATAATATATATATATTATATAGAGATCTATAGAGTTGTTTAATATATTTAAGTAGTAGAGTTACTATTCTCTCGAAGGCTTTAGGGCTTAAAGAGTTCTTAAGTTATGGTATTATTAGTAGAAGAGAAGATATAATTTTTATAAGTAAATAAAGAGTTTATAAAATTATTTTTAGAAGTAAAGAAGTTGTATTTTAGTAGTAATTTGACTAATCTTTAGAATGTAGAATCTTAGGATTATTTAGATAACTTTATATACTTTTTCGACTATTTTAAAGTAGATATTCTAAGCTAGAAAGTATAATTATTTCCCTCTTTTCGTGTGACAGACGTGCTTCAGGTAGAACTCAGAACAATTAACACTCTATTCTTAGGACAAAAGACGAGGAAAGAAGGAGAGCTCGAGAGAGCTGGGAACTAAATACAGGTCGTGCGCGCTAGCGCCTCGCCAAGCGAGCATGTGACATCCAGCCCTCGTGACCATAACCGTCACATTTCGAATATAGTATATATAAATAAACTATTAAATTTATATTATATATTAACCCTAATTATAATTAGATAAGATCTAATTATAAACGTTATCTTTAGTCTTAATTTTACTAATAAAAGTATAACTTATTCGATTATTTTAGGTAGCTAATTTAGGAAGGTAATTAGGGTTATTTTAAGGGGTATTTAAAGAGTTATTTTTAGTATAGAAGTATAAGTATTTCATAGTTTTTAGGTATAAAATATCCGGATAAATTATCTAATTTACGTTATATATTAACTTTAAATATAATATAATTTTAATAGTTATTTTAACCTTAATTCGAGTATATATTAAATAACTAGAGCTATGTAATATATATACGATTATACGAGTCTTTTTATAGATATTAAAATAACTATAAGAGCCGAGTCTAAAAGTAGGTATCGCAAACCTAAAACGCTAGACGTATATATAAAGTGTTAAGGGGATACCTCTAGATAACTACCTAGGTATATTATCTAGTATACTAGAAACTCTAATCATAGCCGTAACATTTACTTAGGAATATCTAGGTTTAAAAAGCAAGAGTTTTTAGCTCTAACAAACCTCTTATCTCTTCGAAGCAAAGGCCAAGTTAAGCTATCGTCCACGAACGATAATATCGACTAAGTTGAACCGATCACGTGTTTCATAGCCACGTCACGCCCCTCAACGCGGTGGACAAAATAAGTGGGACTTTTTTGTCCCTGCTTGTTCATAACACCCTCATTGAGTAAGCCAAGGAAACATATGTGATTTTGATGATTTAGTGATGTTAACGCACGGAAAAAACAGTTCCACTTATTTTATCCACCGCGTGCCCCCCTTTTCTCACTTATATAGCAGAGTTTCTCACGTTAAATCTAAGCTCCTTGGAGCGTTTTCAACCTATAATCTTTGCCAATTCTATACGTGAAAGATGATAAATAACTTGCCAGTATCAGCGCAGAAAAGTGTAAGATACCCTTGTTAAAACTGCAAGATAGCTTTCAGTATATGGCCCAACGGATACTCATAGAAATAGCCATGCAAGAATCACTTAGTTCCTGAATGCGCTCTGTGAACTACCTGTAAGTACTTTGTTATTTCTACCTTTGCCTCCCTACTTCTATTACACTCCTATATTCCTATACCTCTATACCCATATAACTTTATACCCCTATATCCCTAAACTCTTATAATCTTATACTCTGATACCCCTATACTCCCACTCCCCCTCCCTCTGCCTAGGTAGGTAGACATTTGTTAGTATACAAGTAGATAAACAAGTAAACAAGTAAACAAGTAAATAAGTAAATAGAAACAAAAGACGTATAACTTTTACAGCCACTGTTACGGCATAGTCTTAGCCAGCCGAGACTCCTGTCTCTGCTGCCTGACCTGTCTCGGTTGCCTAGGTAGATGCCTAGTATTCTAGCAGCTTCCACTCGGTCAGGGTCGTCTTATAAAGACTCCCTGCCCCCTTAGCTAGCTTCCGACCTTATGCTTGTCCTATTCCACACTGTGTCCTATTCGTCTTCTGACAGCCACCCTACTACTCGATAATATTAGATTCTAGGAAGGTATTATACCTTATAGCCGACTTCAGTCTTACTAAACAGGGGCTAGTCTTTGTTAGTCACTATTTAATATGTTACTAGTAAGAAATCCGACTTTTTTATACCCACCCTATTTTACTAATAAAAAAACCCAACTTTGTCAACATAACTCCCGCAGAGATTAGAATAATATCAAACTATAGCGATGCCAAAAGCCACAAAGTAACAGACAAGGCAACGTCCAAAACCCAAGAAAAACAAAAACTGCTTTCATAAAAAGAGACAAGCAAGGAATTCCATAATTACCCATCAAGCTTCTATTTAAAAATAATCTCATACTGCTTATCCCCAACCTATCTACAAACCCCTTCACTTCTACTTTCTCTTGAAATCAAGACTTCCTTCATCTTCCTCCACAGTGGATCACTACAGTACTCACCACGAAGACGGGAAACCGAATCCACAACCTGCATCCTGGAATGTACGTGTTTTATCGTCCTAACGTCCCTGTAAAGAGTCGCGCAAGGGAAGTAGTCCAACCCATCATACTTGTAGATGCTATCAAACTTCACTTCCTTATCTCTCAAGTAAGGTTACTAATATTGAGATTGTTAGCTTCGAAACCATCGCTACGCGTGGAGGGGTAGTGTTGTAAAGCGATCGATCGAGGTCGAAAGCATACAACGCATTTCTGAAAGCTTTCCTTATAGAATAGATACTTCTTGTATTGATAGGGAAGGGGAAGGGGATGGGGAAGTGAGAGTTCACCATAAACCTCCCACCAAGTCAGGGGTTAAACACCCCATCCACCGTCCTTAAAGCCCTTAAGTATCAATTTCCCAAGGTGCAGCCCACTATACAAAATACAACAAAACTCTCAAGTCCCTAAACAGGAAAGTGTAATAACAAGAATTTATATTTACCATAAACCTCCCCCCAAGTCAGGGGTCAGAGACCCCATCCACCGCTCTCAAAGACCCCAAGTATCAATTTCCCAAGGTGCAGCCCTCAGTGCGATATGCAACAAAACTTTCAAGTTCCAAAATAGGAAAGGTCAATTATAAGTTATTACATTCACTATAAATATCACGGCGGTAGCGGGGGCTGGAAGGTCCGTTGCCGTCTACCGTTGCCGTCTAGCGATCTTCTTTGGGTGTTGATCTTAAGCGAGGGGAGTGGGGATTCACTATGTACAGTATTTCCCGACAAGGTCTACCTCCGTATACTCCGTAGTCCGACGGAGACTTATCGACCAATGAAATCGAAATCGTGCGCAAATAGTTACTAGTTGCAGTACTTCGCTAGCTGTCCCAAACCCTCATTTCAACAGTGGACGAGAAAACCGACTCCCGAGGCGAGACTCTAGGAGCAAGCTAGCGAAGTGGAGTACCGCCATGACCGTAGAGAACAGTTCAAGAGGCTAGCTAGCTATACTTAACACCTCCCAAGCTTTCTCCCTTCCTCCCATAACCCTTTAAAAAATCTAGCTTCACAGTACCACCTCTCGCTACATATCCCCCAACGCAGCATCGAATCTAGTCCGCTAAGTGGGTCAAGTTCCAAACAGGGCTTGCGTTGAATAGAAATAACAACTTGTACTCTTAGAAATCCTAAAATTTATATATAAAACCGATGTTTTTCCGGCTAAAAATACATTACTCTTACGCGCTCTACTATCCTAAGGCCTATTTTAATTATTTATAAAATTCAGCTTAGAAATCCCTAGGTTTAATATGAATATAAAGAGGTAGAGCTAATAAAATAGGGTATTTTACTATTAATTAGACGTATAATCTTATAGTAAAAGTAGTAAGTTTTGGCTGTTTTTGGTGTTCAGACGGGAAATGGGCTATTGTTTAAAGTCTAGTACTGTATACTTCCCAACCAATCTTTCATAAACTGGAATATGGACTCTTCTTTCGAGGATACCTACCTATTGTTGGATGGTTACAAGTAATCTTACAGGCGGGGAGATAACATTAAAATCCACCTTGCGTGACGGTAGTAGAGTTATATATGGTATCTTGACTACGTACTCGTATCGTAGGTGATTCATTGGACAAGGATCTGATATAATAGATAGTCTACACCACATCAGATAGATGAGTGGAAGAGTCGATGAGTATCACAAGACATTCAAATATTAGTCCTTCCCAACCTCGTGTAACCCATTCCCCGAGGCAGACAGTGATCCGCTCCTAGTGATTCAGTTCCAAACAAAAAATCATGCATAACTCATCACACAAACTCACTTTATACACTTCACTCACAAACGCAGAAGCCCAGAATTCGAGTAATCAAGCCATCCATTAATTATCCCCATCCCCACCATCCCAGCCATGCATCCACATCCACATCCACATCCACCCATCTATCTATCATACAACATAGCAAAAGAGACCGATCCATCCTCCCTCCCTTCCTCCATCCATTCATCCCCATTCATCCCTTCCAAACCTCCCCCACCCCACCATGCATCCCATCTTCAAATTCTTTTGATTCTTAAAATACAACTCCAAGGGGGCAGAACAAACACAACGAAAGAAAAGAAAGAAAAAAATATGAAGAAGGGGGAAGTAAGCAAGCAGCAAATCCAGCCAGTCAAGCCTCGATGTATCAAAATGAAAGCGAACAACAGCAACTCAAAAACGAAAAAGAAAGAGAAAGAAACCAGTTTCCCCCTTGTAACGCCAACGCTGGATATGAGAAATGATGATTAATGCCCAGGAAACCTTTCTTCCTTCTATACTTCTTGCGCTTGCACAAATGCATTACCATTCATGGCCTCTTTTCCTCTCTCTTTCTTCTTTTTCTTCTTCTTCTTCTCTCATGATATCAATCACTGAAAGGCCACCCCCGAATGGCCCTTCCCAATTGTCTTGAAATTTCCCCCGGCATCCATAATATCGAACCGACTCATCCCCATATTTTCTAGATCCGTCATTCCCGAGAACCAAAAGCCAACAATGACCACGAGGTAACTCAGGATGAGAATAGAGCCCTTGAAGTAATTACTCTTTCCTTCGCCGTACATATAGCTGAGGAGGAAAACGCATAGAATCACTGTCACCATGTCCCATTGAGGGAAGATGAGACTGAATGTATGATCAGCAGCATCGGGTCCCGTGAACCATGATGCAGTCAGGGCACTGAACAATACAAGCATAGGAATTTGAAGAAGGCAGACTTGGAGAGCGTATGCTGATCCGATTTCCATCGACAAGGCAATGTTTCCGTTCATGGCAAATGAGATGGCGTTCTGTAGATGGCATTAGCTTTAAACGGAATGAGATACACCATGAAAACTTACCAGAAATTCTGTCGTATTTGGAACCAGAGCGAACAAAGTGATGCCGAGGAATTTCTCATCAATTGCAACATTGCTTAGTACGACATCCACGGTATTGACCAAGATCTCAGCGATCATAGCGTACAATACTGTAGCTCCGCAGAGAATAACGGAACTCTTCATTCTGCTCCAATTCGGCGCGTCGTGTCCACCACCGGCTGCATGTGCATCGGCCTCTACAACCTCGTCGATGACATGGCCGGCTCGAAGACTTTGTACTTTAGGCGCTGGGTTATTGGCAGCGATAGAAGTCTTTCGGGGAGCGCGGGTGGCATCTCGAGCAGCAATCGTAGCAGCGGTGGCAGCCATTTCAGCCACTTCCCGGACAAGATTTGTGTTTTCTGCTTCTGATAAACCGGGAATGCGTAGGTCAGACCGCACGCTATCATTACCACCACTTTTTGGAGGTGGAAGGTGAGGGGTTTGGGCACCACCATTTGGACCAGTTGCGACAGGAGTTGGGATATTTCCATCGTCCCTTGGACCTAATCCAACCTGCTTCAAAGATTGACCTAGAATACGTTTGTAAAGTTGGGATTCACGAATTTCGGCTCCGCGAGCGGTAGCATCACTAGAGCTCTGCTGAGTGCTACCGTGTCTTAGGAGACGTGCATGAGGCGTAGGCTGTGATGCAGCTAAATGGGTTGACTCTGACAACTTCTTCTCGTCCACTTCGTTATTCCATATAACGGCAGCATGTGTTCGAAGTGTGAACAACAAACCAATCACATAGGACAAAAACAGAAGCATAGCTGCAAACCAGCAATACGGTCGGATAGCTTCGATGAAAAATCTGTCGTTCAAAGCGGGCACTTGGGAGAAATAACACCGTCGACAATCTCGACTAGGCGTGCTGTCTTCGCTATCAACGCAGGTCAGGCAATTGAGTTCGTGCTAAAAATTGTCAGCATTTGAATGAAGAAGATAAAAAGATAGGGGGTACACACTGTGCCATAGATTTGATATAGCAAGGTTGGAGCAAAGGCAGCAATCACGGCAAATAACAACATGGTGGAGGTAACACCAGCTGATTTGACGTTGAATCTTTGTGTCTTGCGCTTGATCGCGCCAAAACACATGGAAAGTCCTGGAAGAAAAAGGATACCAGCGAAAATACTCCCTATGATGCTTCCCTCCACCAGTTGTCCCTTTCCTTGATTCAGAGCAATGCAGTACAAGAACACTTCAACCACAGTGGAGAAGAAGGCGTTGATAGCAGCACCAAGTCCCATTGAAGATTGAGCAGAAATCGAGGCAACTGCTTGTCCGATAAAATAAGCGAGTGGAATGATTGACAACAATGCTGCCACAAATAGAAATGCCGGGCTAGTTATGGGCAAGTCTTCTATGTTGAACCATTCGACGAGAACCCAATAATCAAAGATTACAAACAGTACAACGCCCATCAAATTGATCAGGAAGATATTGGTACCATCAATGGTATATTTCCAGTATTTCAAGCCAACTGCACGGTAAGTGCAGAGTAAAATCGATGAGTTTGGAATGTTAGCGCCCCGAGAATAGGTTGAATCAGATTCAAAGGAGAGTGCGAGTGGATGCCTCCTCAGGTGAGAGAAAACTAGCATTGTGACTTTGCCCATTGGTATCGTGAAGACCAGGAACCAACAGATCAGAGAGGTTAGTAGCAGTAGCGGTGTTACCAAACCATAGAAGAATAGGAAGAATATAACTCGGCCAGTGTTCCATTCGCCACGCCCGAAAAGTCTTCGCTTGTTGGGGATAACGGAAGATGCTCGAGGAGTAGTTCCACCTCGTCGTGAGCGACCTAGGAGACTATCTGTCTCGCTAACCCCTGAGTCGATACTCCGCCTAGACCTTCCGACAATGGACCTGCTTCCTTGTGGACCGAAAAATAATCGTCCGTCTTCTATGTCACCGCTCTGCCATTGCTCATACTCTGTAATGCTCCGTCCTTCGCCTTCGTCCTCGTGGGCATAAGCCTCGTCTTGTTCTAAGCGAACAAATTTGCCGAACGGATAAAGGAGGTACCATGCTAGACCCCATAGCACACGGCCATATGCAATAGCACTTGGCGCAGCGGCGATAAAACACACGATGGCACCAAGAGCCGCAATAACAAATAGCCAACAACCAAAGCATAAGGTCCACAAAATGTTGAACACAATCAACCAGGCATTGATTTTACCACCTGGAGAAGAGTGAATATCGCCCTCGGCAGTCTTTTGTACTGATCTGCTTTTCTTGTAAAGAGCTGGCTTCCAAATTCGAATACCAAATGGATGAGTTTCATTGATGGCCTCTTGTCGATCCTTGAGTGTAAAGCTTTCCGCGTCACTCAAACTATCATCGTCAACCGAGTCTGGCGTGATGTTTTCCATTTCGTGTAGTGTTCCCTCTTCCGTCGTCTCTGGAGCAGTCTCTTCGGGCAGCATTTCTGCTTGACTAGCCCTATCTCCTTCAGTATGACCTTCCTCCTCCTCGCCCCGCGATGAATCGACCCTCGTCAATGGGGGCAGCTGTGTGGTAGGGCGACGCCTGACTGTGGATGACCCCCCTTGATTCCGAACGGATCCAAACCCTGAGGCAGCACTGTGACGTGCTGAACTACCACCCCCGTCAATCTCTGTCACGTCGTCATCCACCGAGAATTCTTGCCCTCGATGTGGTCCCTGGGGATTCGATGAGGCTCGACGGGACATGCCAGGTTTTTTGGGCACTTTCTGGCCAACCCTTCCGCGATCTGGACCTAGCTTTGGGGACCGGGCACCTTGAACAGAACGGGAGGAGTCCACAGTAATTGGTGGTGGACGTTCACTTCCGCGTGATGGTTCGCTGGCTCTCTGATCGTGGGAACTCGATGGCGTTGAAATAGTGCCTTGAGATCAGATTAGTTTCCGCAAAATAGGTACAAGAAAAGCATCTGGGAAGCCGTAGATTCATCTGTAATTTATTTCAGCTATTTGCGTACCATATGATTGAGGTTCTAGCCTGCGGCGCATATTGTCTGTGGAATGGGAGCTTGAAGGCCCATCCCCATGTTGTGCGACTGCATCCATACTTGTTAAGGGATGTCGAGTATCAGTGGGAGATGCGGGAGTCGACATGTCGGTCGCAGACTGAGGGGTTTCCCTCACTGGTGGGGGATTGTTATCCTGTGATGAAGGCATGGTACAGTATTATTTTATTTGCCGCCACTGCCCACGCGGATGTTTGAAATAGGATAAGGCTAATGGAGAAAAGCGGAGAGGAACGTGGGTTGGTTGGTGGTTCACCTGGCCTGGCCTGACCTATGTGCCTATGATGGGGGTAATCGTCGATTGTCGAACGAAGATGAAAGGGATGCGCGAGGCATGAGAGATGGGCGCGTTGCAAGCAGCGAACGGATTTGATGATAGTCGAAGCTGACGAGTTTGCTTATTTCCTCCCCTTTTAGCACAGAGCGAGGTGTGTGTTGGAAGTCGTGTGTTGAGTGCTGGTGGCAGAAAGAGCGAATTCTGAGCGACGCGGGTGCGGACGGGATTTATTTGTTGATATCGTGAGCACTAAAACACCATGTGAACCTACCCACCACGATGTTGCAAGTGATGATCATGGGCAGCTGCTTGATGGTGTGAGTGACGAGTGAGCTTCGAGTTGCACTGCGCTACGATGCTTGGCAGGCTACTTTCCGTTACGCTAGCCACAGTAAGACGTTTTAAGTGGAGTGATTGGCTGTGGGGACCTGTAGGTGCCTGGAGGCCTTGTCAGATTAAGGTTGTCCGTGACTACTTACTGTACGAGTAGCTCCAGATTCTACTTAATAGTAGGTAGATGCAAACGCAATCGTGTTTTTTGAACCGTGCCGTAGGGGGCAATTCCATCCGAATTTCATCCAAAACGGCTCGAAGCTTTTGAATTGTCCCAGTCGCTATTGCCTTGCACAGTCATTAACTGCGACTACGGACAGTACTACTGTACTGCACAGTATATCAAGCGCCATCAAGCAATTGGAAAGATCAGACGAGCCGATCCCCCATATGCATTCTCGCCCACGGATTTTATGCCAAGAAGGAGGCAACAAATATTATATCCCCAGCAATCTCTGCCATCCGCAGGCATCACCTACAAATACAAAAACCACCTTGAACACTCTTGGGTGACGCTCCGCTGGCTCTCCGAGGGCCACTGCCGTGGAGGCCGGAATCGCTACGCTCCAATACTCTCTACTACTCCCTTTAAAACCTAAGGAAAGCCTTGTCGAGCAAGATGCAAGATGCAAGATGCGAGATGCAAGATGCAAGATGCAACATAACTCTGGAGCGTAGCGATTCCGACCTCCACGGCAGTGGCCCTCGGAGAGCCAGCGGAGCGTCACTTACCACCCCTCTAAGTAAGTATTCTTATCACTTTACTAAGTCTTGAATGAATCGGTGGTATACATACCTACGAAGTACTCGGTATACTAGGTAAGATCTTACATATTCTATATATACTCGTGTAGTACTCGGCCACCGACTTTCACTCTCCCATGTATTGCATCCAGGGCTGCCGCATCAGAAGCGAGACGCATACTTGCTTAAGGTTGCCCTAAGGTTTGTCGACACGACAGATACTTTCTGGAAATGCACTTCCGATGCACACCGCTTACCAAGGTACTCGGTACATACCTACAGGACCTCCTTCCAGAGCCCCCATATGCATCTGCAATTAGAAGGAAGCCCTGAAAAGATATGCCTCCCGTCGCCCTTTTCCCCCCTCATACACGGTGTCTACGAAGTATGTCTGAGTTTTCTGGGTTTTCTGAGTGACATTATTACCGTCCAAGGCCGTCTGGCTGGTGCGTGTGACGGGCAAAATGCCTCATGGCAGCTGGAGGGAGACGAAGCGAGACATGCTGCAGGCATATGTGGTGATCACAGATGCTTTTTGCTGCAGTGCAGTACGGAGTAGCTCTGATCTCTCCGGGATGGGGTCGGGGAAACATCGTGAGATTTCCTGGCGTGGAGTCGTTGAAGTGCTGCAGCTGCCCCTCTTCCAACTCGTGCCACAGAAACGGCGTTGGTGGATTTATACTACACCGGTCGGTGTACGACTGCTAGCCCTGATACCTCCACATTCCTATACGTGGGGCATGTTTCTTTCTTCTGGGCCTTCTGCTTGAAGCCCTGGTTTTGTTGACCCCATTTATTTGGCTCCACCGGCATCGTGAAGATGAGATGGCTCGCATGGCCAGCTGTGATGCTCAACATCTCATAGGGACGCATGGGGAGAAAGTGGAAATAGTGGGGATTATGACGAGGTGGGGGTTTGACTGGGCAGACCAGCAGTATCAGCTCCTGCCTGCAGTCCAGCACATCCAATTCTTGACGACCAGCCCCAACAGCACAATCCATTCTTTCATCTCTCCCAAACCCTCTACAAAATCATCATCGCACCCGAAACGTCGAGAGTAGTGTCGTGCTACCATCTTTGCTTGCCTCCATCCCAACAATTGAGAAGCGACTAACGTTCCCCTCCAAGACCCCGCTATTACCCGTCTACTCGAGTGCCAAAAAAAAAGGAACCTGAACCTGAACCTGAACCTGCATCTGCAGCTTTCCCCGACCATCTACGCCCTCTGCTGCCACCATTCGTCGGCCAACAGCATTCCTTCATATACTCACATCACCACTGTCTTGTCAGTCATTCCTTCTTCACCTTTGGTCCCTCACTTTGCCTGCCTCGTCTGCTGGTAGCGCCAATCATTACCCCGCGTTTGAGGCAACACAAGAAAACATTGCAACACCACTGCCAATTGAATTTTCCCTGGCTGACCTGAAGAACAAATAGAAGGCCGTAATTCACCATGGCACAGATCCCCTTCCGTCAGAACTTCCGAAAGCCCTCGCGGCAAGCGAGCATGGAGTAAGAATCCTTCATAACCATCCGCTCCTCACACAGCAGCTCTTTTCTGACATACTCCAAGTCCACACAACGATCTCAATCCGCACATGGACCATTATATCGGAATCGACGTGGGAACGGGAAGTGCCCGTGCTTGTATCATTGATGCCTCTGGAGACATTAAGGCCTGTAGGTACACCCGAAAGCCACCGGACACTAAGCGGCACGCTCCCAAGCTCCCAAGCTACCCCACCTTGCCCTATTTCCAAGTCACACAAGTTAACACAAAATAGTGGCTACCGAGAACATTGGGCTGTGGCAACCAGAGACGGGATATTATGAGCAATCTACTACTGACATTTGGAGATGCATCTGTACCTGTGTGCAAAGAGCTTTGAGCCAACACAACATCGACCCAACAACTGTTAGAGGTATTGGTTTTGATGCCACTTGCTCTCTCGCCGTATTTGCCCATGACACAGACGAGCCTATGCCAGTCACCAGTCCAAACTTTACAAACGATGGAAATGATCGCAATGTCATTTTATGGCTTGACCATAGACCGATTGAGGAGACGGAGAAGATCAATGCTACTGGGCACAACCTTCTTCGTTATGTTGGCGGTAAGATGAGCATTGAGATGGAGATTCCAAAGGTTCTTTGGTTGAAGAACAATATGCCATCAGAGATGTTTGATCGATGCAAGTTCTATGATTTGGCCGATGCATTGACCCACTTGGCCACTGGCAACGAGACCAGAAGTTTCTGCAGTACGGTCTGCAAACAGGGTTTCGTGCCAGTCGGTGTAGATGGAAGCGTTAAGGGATGGCAGGAAGACTTCTACGAGACAATTGGTCTGGGAGACCTTACCAAAGATAACTTCATCAGAATGGGTGGAGTTGACGGGGTGGTGAGCTTTCCTGGCCTCATAAAAAACCGACGCTAATAATTCTAGAACGGCAAATACTTGAGCGCAGGTGAACTTGTCGGCACACTCAGCGAAAAGGCTGGGAGCCAACTTGGTCTGCCTGCTGGTATTGCGGTTGGAAGTGGTGTCATAGACGCATATGCTGGTTGGGTTGGAACGGTAGGTGCAAAAGTCCATCTTGGCGGTGGACAATTGGACAGCCATGTGCCAAAAAACGACGTTTCTCAAGCATTCAGCCGGTTGGCTGCGGTTGCTGGAACATCGACTTGCCATCTTGCCATGTCCAAGGAGCCTGTCTTCGTTGATGGTGTTTGGGGACCATACAGAGACGTTCTTTTACCCGGTTTCTGGATGGCTGAGGGTGGTCAATCAGCGACCGGAGAATTATTGAAACATGTTTTGGAGACCCACCCTGCATATAACGAGACAATGTCAATGGCCGAGTCATTTAACACCAGTATCTATGACTACCTCAACTCTCATCTCGAGGAGTTGATGGAGAAGACTCAAGCGCCTACTGTCTCTTACCTTGGACGTCACTTCTTCTTTTACGGTGATCTGTGGGGTAACCGATCCCCAATCGCCGATTCTAGCATGACAGGTTCAGTCATCGGTCTTAGTAGTGATCGTAGCATGGACGGTCTTGCCATCTACTACTATGCCACCATGGAATTTATCGCCATGCAAACCAGACAAATCATCGAGACCATGAACGAATCTGGTCATACCATTACCAGTATCTTCATGTCTGGTTCTCAATGTCAGAACAAGATTCTCATGGAGCTGATGGCCACGACATGCAGCATGCCAGTTTTGATTCCAAGATACGTACATGCCGCGGTTGTCCACGGAGCCGCCATGTTAGGAGCCAAAGCCGCAAGTGCCGATAAGGAAGGCAAGACCGAGGATTTGTGGAGTATCATGGATCGTATGAGTAAACCTGGTAAGGTTACCAGACCTGGAAAGAACGAACAGGAGCGCAAGCTTCTTGATATCAAGTACAAGGTTTTCTTGGAGCAGTGTAAGACTCAGCAAGTGTATAGATCAAAGGTTGATGAGGCTATTGAGGGATGGGTTAACTAAAAGACTAGTCGACCACAAAGTTTATTGGTACTCAGTTGTATTCAACTGTCTTTTGAGAGCTGCCACTGTAAAATTTCGATAGAGTGAACCTATTTTCTTATCTTATCGAAGTTGTGTCGTCGTCTTCTCAACGATCATCCATGCATGGGCTTTCATCTATCCCCTCGCTTAATTCCATCCTGGTATGGTGCATCAGGGGTAAGAAGGGTCAACGCAAGTTTCCCAGTTATGATTTATTCTCTATCATATCCATCGAGATTCCCCGTAAAGTCTAGAAAAGCCAACAACATTTTTAGTCCTGGAGAAACAAAACAATCATCGGGAGTATAGAGGGCACCTTTCTTATTTTTCATAAATTCATAGATACTTTCAAGGGGCGCCATGAATCCATGATATGTGATCCTCCTGCCAGATAGTAATATTCGCACACCCATCCATCATCTGGTAAGTTCTTGTTATATCCATCTCACTATTTGGTTACCTATACAAGTAACGGATTGACTGTCATTAGTTGTGTCTGCTTGTGAAGTAGTTGGGACCGTGATCCCCTAAGGTGTGCTCTTGCGAACGCGTTCTGAGGATATTGAAGATATACATAATTGGTATGGCGCTCTTTTTTTGGGCTGTGGTCTTGCGCAGTTTGGGGATTTCGATATGGTTATGGGATCTGTTGTCGTGAGGTTTGAGGGTGTGTCTCGTGCTTGTGGTGCATATGATGGGATTTTTTCGCTGTCTTGGTTGATGCTGTGGTGTTCTATGAGTGTATGAATTCTGGAGATTTGTTGAGGACATTCTTGAAGATAGATGGGTGGTAAAGAGGGGTTATCTTTATCTATTAGTATCAGTATCTTCTCCTTGGGGGGGGGGGATGTCTACGTATTTCTCGGGGCTGACGGAGCGAGATATGTAGGTGTTGTGCTGGGTCTACTTTCTCTTTTGCTCCACTTCCTTATTTGATCCACTTATAGTTCTGCTGCCTAAATGTCTCATGTCTGCCTAAACCTTACACTCTTTATATAAACACCTTAGATAGCTACCTTTTACAATGCAATCAATTCTCCATGACCTTCAGTACCCAATACCCTTTCAACCCAATAGTAGGATTTAGTCATTTTGTTATTGTTCTTGTATTATTGACTCGCTTAGATGTCTAAAGAAATTTGCAACGCTGCGCGCGTTGTACTAAGTTCTCTTATGGTAGGTACATCCTTTAACGGGGTATACGGCTGAGTAATGTTGATATCGATGGAGATATTGTATTGTATGGGTAAGATTGGTATGCTCCAGCTGAAAGCAATAAGGACCCCTGAATGATATGAGATGTGGAGGTTGTGATGGGCATTGTTTTGTACTCTACTGAATACCCCTCGTAAATGTGAGCAAGAAAAATCTATACGGGCTCAATCGTTGAGATATGGGTCAGGTCAGGTTTACGGAGAGTGGGATCTAGGAAAGCCGCTCGCTGAAGACGAAAATGTTTGGTGAATTATGCATGGTAGAGAAGTTTAATTATAAGCATAGACTCAGATCCTGTTCATTTCTAGATTATCCGCACTGAGTGAGATTTCTCGTTTTGTACGATTCCGATAAAGATACCTGCACAGTATCTCACACCAGAACTCTCCTTCCATCTTGCTAATCCAACGTTGCCAAATACATATGGAAGACTGAGGGAGGCGAATAGTTCAACGACATGCTCCTGACTAATATTTTCTTGTGGAAAGAATAGACCTTCGGCACATACTATACACTCAGCACATCCTTTGAACCCGATCTGAACGAAAAACCTAAGCAGAGCAGCGTATTGACTTGTATTAGTCTCGTGTTGTGGAAGAACCCCTATTCGACCATCCTCATCTCCATATAAAAAACCATCAATCTCGCTTTCAACCATGATATCCATTTTCTCAGCTTGCTGAAGCAGCACCAGATTTTCCAAAACCAGTCCCTCGGCATCGAAATGTCCGCGTTGGGCCTCACCCGTATTACAATACCAATTGATCAACGGCACAAGATGGACGGGCTCAGCTCCTTCAGGTTGATCTGGGTTAGGTCTCCACCGTTTTCCAGGCACATCCATCCTTTTGTCTGCGGTGAAAATGAACGAGTAATCCCCTTTGTCTTTGCAGATTCTCATCAACTTCTCACTTAAAGCTCCCATCGTTAAGGACGGCGGTCCCCAACTCACTTCTGTCTTTAATGCACCTAGACATGCTAATAATCTGTTTTTCGGGTACTTTGGATCGAAGCTTCGTAAGGCTATGTTGCTCAAGATACTCAGAGCAGGCATCTCGAAGATTCCGGCCATTAAAAGGTCGCCTATGGTGTCCTCGAGGGTATTGAGATTGGGGAAGGTTGATCTGGCTGTTAGGTGAGAGGAGCCTGTAGTGCGTTTCCATTTGTCGAGAGAAAAGCCGACACAATTGAAGAACTTCTCCGAAGGAATGATGGAGATTTCGGTTGGGTGGGAGGTGGTGAAGTAGGCGGGATGGCCATTGATGAGTTCCTGATATGTCCAGACGCGACTTATCCAGGGATCGGATTCTAGTAGTTGCATTTGCTGTAGAGTGAGAAGGTCTGGGCTGGTCTTAGAAGAGGCTACATAGATTGCCTCGAAGACGGTGGGTGCGAGGACGATGAGGACAGTGGTTGCAGCATTGTAGATGAATCCCATGCTGTCAAAGTTAGATCAAATACGGAAAATGCCCGGTAGTGGCTTCCACACACCTTTCAAGGGTCTTGAAGCGTGCTGGTACTTCAAGTTGAGGTATACATATTGCATCAATCCAGAATGCTTCAATCCTTTCTCCTCCAGACCCTGCATGCAATTTCTCAGCAGCTTTCATAGCGGCCGTAAGAGCCGGTCTTGTCTGGTCCGATATCTCTCGCTTACAATCGAAAAAGCTTCCTCTCGGCTCGACGCCTATACCCCAGACGTAAGAGATACAATTGAACTTCAATTTGGTGATCTCGTGGTTATCGTGGGGGCCGGTAACCCGCCAAAGCCTTCCATTGATTTCTTCGTCGCCCTTTTGACCCGCGGCCCCGCGCGGTACGGGAACTATGAGATTGAATTCCATGGTTCGTACGTATTATGAGTAAGCAATGTCTGTGGCATGAAGTTGAAAATAGGATCAGTTTAAGAAACGCTCATCGCTGTGAGGCGAAGTAGAAAGTTGCTTTTCGACACGTGCACTCTGTGGCTTACTGTATGCAGTGGAACGCTCCTTAAATAGGATACATCATGGAACTTTGGGAAAGTATAAGAATGATGGTTGAGTAGAGAATTTCCTTAAAAACCGAATTAAAGTATGTCGTGTATTTGTGAAATAAGAAACATTGAAGGAAAGTTGTAATTATAGAGTGGTGGGGGTTTGTGTGCACGTCTTTCCATGAACTAGCCCCGCCCCCGCGAGGGGGTTTGATACTCTGGACGAGGTCAAAGTCGTTCCATCCTTTTATCATCCGAGAATTTGTTCTTACCATTCTAGAGCGACGTCTACATGGTTGAGAGTTAGAGAAAAGAAATTGGAAGATCCCCGGGTTCGAAGCAGCAACCTTAAGTCTCGCCTCTTCTCGTCTCCTTCAATATGGAAAATACTGAGAGGCCATGGGAAAGCTAGCCCTGATGCAATACCTCCCAAAAAAACAATTGGATAGTAAGGTGCAGTAGTAAATACGAGTAAGCTATACTCCATTCTCACTCGGCCCAGAGGAAAAACTCTTGAAAAAATCCACAATTTAGGGGGCCATCCTTGGAAAACATCAGTCCGAGCATGTTTGCAGACTCTTCGCCAACCTGCTTGGCCCGGGCCTGCATTTCGACTTCAAAATCCTTCACCAAAGGACTCAAAGCTGTCCGGAAATCTGCACCGCTCTCATTCTGTTCATGAGCCTTGATTACGGCCTGTGTCAACATGACTGCGTCCCACATTGCGATGTTTACACACTCGCCTGACGGAGGCATCAAATGAGCTGCATCTCCAATAATTGTCACTCCCGGTTTGTTGTTCCAGGAGAAGTCGATAGGCAAGCTGTGGTCAGGTCTAATGTCAAATTTCGCATCAGGATTGTTCTCCGTTTCCTCTTCACATCCAATTGTCACCAACTCTTTAATTTTAGGACCCCACTGATCAAGAAGGGTAAGAAGTTGGTTCTGACCGCTTTTGACGGTGTTGCCTTTCAGGCCTGAGCTGTTCCCGAACTCCACATCTGGGGTTGATATGAAGACATAAATCCTCGCCGTGTCTCCAGCACCCCGTTGCGCCGTTACCGCATGTCCATCCCCCCCCAATACCAAAGAAAGTTCCAGGACAGACCAGCTCGACGAGTTGTGGATATTTGACTGCGATTTGCTTGATAGTGAGGGTGATTATATGTCTACCCGAGTAATGCGGTTTCACAGATGTCAGTATGCTGCGGATTTTCGACCAGGCGCCATCAGCTCCGATGACCAGATCGAATACTTGTTTTCCGTGCTCCCCAAAATCAAGCATTACTTCAGCATCGTCCAAAGTTGTCGCAGAGAGTAGCTTGTGGCCCCATTTGATCGATTCCCCAGGAAGTTTGGAGACCAAGAGCTCATTGAGAGCGCTTCGAGAGACTTCGGGGCGATCGTCATTGGATTCGGTGTCAGCAAAGAGAATACAGCAAAGAGAACATTTCCATCTCTATCTGTCATCTTCATCACTGAAGCGCAATCCCTGGTGAGAGGTAAAAATTCTTCCAACAAACCACACTTTCTGATAGCAGCAAGACCGGATTCTTCATGTAAATCAAGCATCCTGATGGGCTGTGCAAGCTCCAGAGGGGCCGGCTTGTGACGAAGCTCAAAAACTGTAAATGGGATGCCATTCTGATGGAGAAGTACTCCGGCTGTAAGTCCAGCAGGTCCTCCGCCAACGATGGCGATTCTTGGTTGATTCGAGGGCATACTGATGTGTTTGAAGGCCGATGTAGAAGTTTTGTTATGTGGTAGAAAAGACAGTAAGATTGGTATTTGTTAGAAGAAGATAATGGAATAATGCAGGATTATATATAACTGGTAGGTAAAAGGTGGTAATTCAAGAGCGCCGGTAAGTATACACATGTAGAAATATATTCGAATATTCTATTCTGCGAAATGACTCCGTAAAGACCCAACTATCCGTTTTCGGAGGATAGAAGAGTCCGTTGGTCCACAATCCAACACAATTCGGGGGCTGATTACGCCCGAGCTGAACCTCGACCTTTGTCACGCCCAGAGTCCCAGCAAATTATCTACACAATCTACTGCACGTTAAAAAGTCGAACGAATATTGTTTTCGACGGCATCTTACTGTGACTCAATGCCTTGTGCTCTGTGAAGATGGGGATCCACAATAAGCACAGTATCCATGAAAACCCTGCCTTCCGAATGGGATCAAGCTTCACGAGTGACAAACTCGGTAACGCGGCATGAATAAATAGTAGAAGTTCATATGACAGGAGTCAGAAATGAGCCAACCTACGATTGTGCTTCCAAGAGCCTCCAATTCAAGGCTGGGCTATGGAATTGTTTGATTTCGCAGGCTGCTGAATCTGACATACGGACTTTGAATTTTTGCTTCCGACGAGAAGCCTGAAGATGATCTGGGAAGACTTGGAAGGGAGAACCTGCCAAAGTAAATTTATCTGCGGAAAGAAGTTGCTTAATGATTACTCTCACTTTTTCCTGACCTACAATGTAAAGCAACTCATCTCGCTTAAATCATGGTTTAACGCTCGGCAAACATAGACAACAAACTTCTCCTTGCGCGTAAACAAGCCTTACAATGACCTCAACTCTACCACGGAGTCTAATCAATAATCTGATCCACTTTCTGTAGTACTCCCTAACTTGTATTTTTACAAGAGCACAGCAAGCTCCACTTAGGATCAAATATGCGAGGAACAACGGGAAGGCCTTATTTTGTGCTCCTCTCGCTGGTGATATCCCAAATACCCCCAGATCCCTTATTTGTATATATTCTCTGTTCTCTCTTGTTTCTGCTCGGGGTTATTACTTAATCGCTAAGCGATGGTATCAAATTGTACTCAAATCTCCCTGCATACCCCTCAGCATATATACCACACCAAGGGTTTGCTCTATCCTTAATGTTAACACTACCTTCAACGTCAAACGTAAATTACGGATCTTCCTCCAGAACTGTTTCCAGAAACAAATTGAGGTCGAATCGACTAATCCATCAAATTCAAATCAGGTGTTCTATTTAGCTTGAGTTTTACCGGATAGTTATCGTAATTCAGATTATAATTCCAAACGCCGAACAAAAGACTACAGCTGTTATCTACAGTACAACCCACTTACGTTTCAGGTTCCGGGGCTACTTGTGGCTCTCCTGCCAATACCCTCCAACTCCTATAAGGGCCAACAATCCTCTCCGGAAGCCATCCCGGGCCGTAAATAGCATAGGACCAATCCTCGCCCTCTTTGTTTGCTCTCCCACCTGTGCAATCTTCTCGTTTAAAGGTATATAACCGATACGTGTCGCACCCCTGGAACGCAAATCCTTCGTTCTCATGTCCGTCGGGAGTTCTGTGGCAATCACCAAATGCGGAATAACCTGAGCCTTTTGTGTTTGCTTGTTTGGGATCATTTATCTAGCCATGGAAGGATAAGTAAACTATACAGAGTCAAGGAACTTGGATAGTTGAAGTAGCATACCTGGTCACCCCAAGCCCAGCCACTAAATCCCCAGCCTTTGAAGCCTCCCACGTCACAAACTACATTATAAGCGTCGTCGAAACTTGGTTTCGGTGGTAGATTTGTCGGTGCTGGTGCTGAAAATTCGAATCGGGCTGATGGCAACGTCTTATCCACAAGTGCCGCACCTCCAATATCTGGAATCGGTTCCGTCTTCTCGATTCCGTATTTAAACACGCCCTCAGGAAGTGTCCAGGAACCGTCTGCAACTCCGGCTTCTTTCACGCATTGCTCGATGATATCTGCCTAATTCGTTTCGTCAATGAAAATTCTGGATTTCCTTATCCGTTGGAAGAAACCTACAGTACCATTCCAGCACTTTTCAAATTTTGGGTTTTCCTTGGGGCCACTTCTGGAGAGGGCCAGAGTGCTTGCGAGGTTGATCGCGACTCGGACTGTACAATCTGTGTTTCCATCGAAACAAGGATCCGTTTGGGAACAGAGGGCTTCTCTGGCAGTCCACCAGTTTTCTTGGTAGTTACGTGCTTCGAATGTGCTGTTGTCTGTGATATCGGTGAGCGGCTTTGTTCCGCATTCTGCCGCCAACGAGAGAGGAAGTGCACGAAGAAAGAGAAAGAGAAGAGTATCAAACATGGTGACCGTCTCGATGAGGCTTCTATGGAGAAGGAGAATGTTCAGGCTCAGGTGGAGGGCTTTGTGTCGCGCAACATCTCGAGAGAGCTTCTATCGTATTGCATTTCTTCTAACACAACTGCGCTAATTTTGTTCTCATGTTGCTGGGTGTCCATTAATGGACTCATTCCATTCATCAATATAATTTCAACTGGCATGTGATTGTACGTATATTGTAGTCATATTATCTCAAAAGTATGCCAGATAAGAAAGGTGTATTCTTAGGGACATGCCTGTTAGCTAGCGTTCGTAAGAACGTGCTAACGTGGTCATTGCTCTGAACGATCCCGTAAGTCCAAATAATATTGTTCTAAAATGCTCGTACTATATGACTAAACTTATTATACGATCGGTTTAGAATAATCACCACTTTTGACTTACCATTAATCCAGGTATACTACGACAATGAAAGTTGCTTGTGCCAGACTTTTGGTATACTGTAATGACCTTTTTTTTTTACAGAGTAATGACCAGGACCCCTATGATACATTTTTTCAATATAGGGCTTGCAGGGTAGAAAACGGCCGAGACCAGGTATCTTATACGAAGACTTGGATGCGACCCGCTGGGATAGCTGGCCTGTACTGACACACGTGTTGACTTAGTTTATTAAAATGTAATTGACTTTATCTCGTCGATTCAATGCCTAGAAGTCTCTAGATTCATTAAGGGTTTCCAGACAAAGATCAAGCCAGCTCATTGGCGACACCAGCATTCTAATTATTGTTTAACAGTTCGTGGAACACGAGGTCAGCATTAATGTTCCTTGTCACATCATCTCTCGCTTAGCGAACAATGTCATTCGTCCTCCTCACATACTCGTGAAAGCGAAAAGTAATCTTAACTTGAAATTTGGCCTGAACGAATCTCAAAGCGCTATATTGGCCGCTATATTGTGAACTTTCGCAAGCTCGTGGCCTTCTTGGGCTGGCAGTACTTCCAAAGCTGGAGGAGAAAGATGGTTAGGTTTTACAGTTATTTTTTCCCTCCTATCTATTCCGGGCTCGACATAAACCTAAAGGGTTTATCAAATATCTTTTGGTGGAAAATTTGATCCCTTTGTCTATCATTTGGGTATCCACGTTCCTTAAGATGTATCTCATCCAAATAATATCACGTATTTTCCTCCTCTGCCACCTACGAAGCATTGCTTTCGCACAAGCCTCCAACGAGATATCCCCAAGAGCCGTTGGTGCAAAATGGAATATCACTCTAAAAGGATTCCCAGTTGAGGGTACTAAGCCCCCACGTCCGATAACCACAGATGACATAAACCGCTACATTGACCAAATAATCGAACTCGCCGACTACGTTGTAGACGGTGTCCGAGAAACCGATGCTATCTTCCTCCAATTCTTTGGCGAAGCATCTTATCACAAAGAAGTTATCGGTACGTTTCCGCTCCTATGTTTGGTATTCCATCCACTAACTGCAAAATCGTAATCAGATGTCTTCCGTCGCCTCGCTGGCGGAATCATAACAGGCACCGATGTTCCCAAAAAGCTTGAGATAGTAGCAGAAAAAACTCCACCTGCCAAAGAAATGAACGCCAAAGGCGAGCCCAAAACACTCGTCGCCAAATACGAAAATCGTCAAGGAATGCCCACTTTGATACTCTATGAAGAATGGGCGACTCTTGAAGATTTCTTACACATGCTTCCTGGTGCAACGGCAGAGGGACAGCTGGAACGGTTTCGCGCTACGAGACAGGGTGTACTTCTTCACGCGATGATGCAATTCGTTGGGGATTCTTCCATTTACGGGACTGTGCTATCGCCTTTTCCAAGTGATGGTGAGTTCAGCTCAGGGGCGAATATGGGGAATCTCTATTAATTTATAGCAGGTCCTTTCGATAATGGTAGTATTATGAATGTGGATGTCATAGACGCTGGCGATGAAGCTGAACGCGTAAGCTAAGCATCTTTCTTCATTTCTAACGATCGATCGAAAGACTAACATCATGTCATAGCAATTCATGCATGAATTCACTGGACTTAATGAACCCCAACTAACCAATGCAAAAGCACTTGGCGAAAGGAATGTTCTTCTCATTTCTCAATTGGGAGATGGACCATTCACTGTTATGCATAATGCTGATACCTACACTTTGTTCGCCATCGGTAAGTCTATTCCATGACTCGTTGAGTACGTATCTGGCGATGATGCTGATTTGATTTAAGCATTGTTGATTCATTGGAATCGCAACCAAGCGATCGTGCCGGTACATGGACCATTAGTTGATTTATATAAAGCAGCAGAGCAAAGGGATCCGTTCAACGATACGACATCGCCGTTCCGTGGGACGAAGGAATATGCTATGAGGGTAAATGTATGGTGGAGCACGAGTGGGAGAAGGACGGATCTTTGAGTTTTTTGACCTTTGTTTTGTTATCTTGTACGATATAATCCAGAGGCTAGGTGATTGGCATCAACATAAAATCCTTAGCTTTGGTTGGGCAGAACCGTGATTTTGATTCTCTTATAGTCAGGCTGAGCTCTCCTGTCTCATCTCTCCTTGTGGCTGACACTTGTTGGTCATCGGAGTCTGTAGATTTCTTTTTCCTTGAGATATCGCGTTGGAAGCGGTATTAGTTTTGGTAAAGCACAGTGTCACTCATAAGGTCGTAGCCTTTCACTTCCCTGTGCACTCATCCGATAGTCCAATCTTGGGCTGCTAGACCTTCTTTCCTAGCTCCCACCAACAAGCAAAAGAGTAATTTCTCGTTGAACCTTCACTATTTAAAAACAAAATGAAATAACATCGAACCTCCGCGGCCATGCTAGCTGGTCCTGAGACATCATAGATGGAAATGGAAAGGATGAGTTTGAAGTCAATGTCGTTGAGGATAGGCAAGTTGTAAAGTTTCCTGAGTCAATGAGCGAGTTCTTTTTCTTAACGTTCCACTAAACACCACAAACTCCGCGTATATGTATGGGCTCTCATCCACAAGTTTGGTTTCCCCTATGGAATCTTTTCTTTCTGTTTTTGAGAGAATATTACGCACAATTGAGTATGTGCAGAATTGCAATACGATTCGAAAGTCCCGTTACGTCGGTAATGTTAATCACACACCTTTCACCCTTGTCTTTCGTGTTATTCATCAGGATCTCGTTTTTGTTATGCGCAAAAACCCCATCAACAAAACGTCTTGCATATCTGGTCATGGACTTGAGTACAGGCAATTCTCGTCGAAGCAACATGTAAATGCGTAGCCATCTCCGATTTCTTATCCGAGTAAATTTTTGAGTTTGGTTGAGGGAGTTCAGACACCGTTGAACAACGAATCGCAATAAGAATACTGCATATTCACAAGCAGCAAAGGCGCATTGAGACATTGCTGATGTCTTGGATTTTGATAGAAGGAGATGTTATGACTGCAAGTTGGTTGGTGCTTTGAGTATATGGGGCACTTCAGTGCGTAATAGTGGGGATTTGTGAGGTATAGGAGAGCCAGGAGCCAGGTAATTTACGTGTCTAAGCAGCCCCTGCTATTTCAGGGTCTTTGGAAAGCTCAAGAGACTCCGTGCGGAGTATTGCTGAGCGGACACTCGTACTGAATATTTCTTGGGATTAACGCAATAACAAGTATATAGTCGTTGGGCTGAAGTTTACAGACAGGCAGATGCACGCTGTAATCAGTGGAGGTAACTCGCAGATTACATACAAAGTGGAAAGAAGGCAATTACTAACCCGCTAAGAAAAAAAAATGATATTATCGACCCTTTGGAGGAAATGGGTAGTGCGGCGGTATCAAGGGATGAGTGTGCAAAATCCTGCTTCTGAAGCGAGACAAAGGCATCTCTCCGCACAATGTCTTTGTTGACAAAGCGAGATCGGGAATAGCCTCTATGACGTAGCTTTCAAACTTTCAGAAATTTCTTGAAAGTAAACAAATGGTTTGGGAGTTGGGTTTCCTGACTACGCAAGAGTATGTACAAGCCCTGCTTGAAGTTGATCAATCACTTGCGTTTTAGCATTGAACAACAAGTGAAGCTTACATGAGTCAAGCTAGAACCAGTCAATGATTCTTTTGTAAGACAGTGACAGGATTAGGTATTCTCAACCACCTGCCTCCACCTGACTTCACCTGCAGTTCCACCTGGGCAATTTGGGTAATGTCTGCTATCACGTGAAACGACAGGGATGGGGCTTATCGTGGTGGCCTGGGGTACTCGTATGGATATCAACCTAGCAACGGGTAGGAGTCGAGTGGGCACAAGTAGAATCAGGACGACAGCAGCTGACAACCTCAACCTCACGCAGCTACTGCCGCCCTTCTGGTCAAGTCTCTCTTTTTTGCATTGCATGTGGCTGCACTGGGGACGCGGCGCATCTTCGACTACAAATACTTCTCCACGCATATACAAGCTACAGCAGAAGCCTTGACCATCGCGTTGTGAATATCCCATACGTTCGCTCCTATTATCAAACATCAGACGACCCACCAAGGCTGCGTACCTGTACCTACACGACCCCAACCACCCGACTTCACCCACCCGTGGGAAGGCAGAAGAGCATAGAGGACTTTGGTCGCGTCAAATACTTGTACTCACACTCAACCATCCAAGGTTCCAGTGTCCTCCACCTCCACCCTACCATCATCGTCTCGTCATCTCGTTCTTCAGAGTTCCGCTGCTCATCTTGTTTTGCATTACACACACCGCAGCATATACTACCCCCACACACGTTTCTATACATCAATCTCCCTCGCTTGTAAGAGAGCCGCCTCGCTGCAGATCAAACAAACCTCAGGACTTCGGTCAGAGCATTCCATATACGGCCACTTGCTTCCCACATTTCCCCAAACTGAGCTTCCTCGGAAGGCTCGTGACGGGTCACCGAAATGGCGAAGGCCGACTTCACCAGAGATTATTATGGCGACCTGAATCTCTCACCTACTGCCGATGTGCAGGAAATCAAGAAGCAGTTCAAGAAGCTCGGTATGGCGTGTCTGGTCCGTTGGTAGTGATTTCTGATCGCGTGCTAATTCTCGGCCCTCAACAGCTCTTACGTATCATCCAGATCGAAATCCGGGGCGCGAGACCCAGGTCACAGCCCAATTCCAGCTTATTCAGTCTGCACACGAGGTTCTCACAGATACGCAAGAACGAGCGAGGTACGATGCAAACAGAAGAACTGCGGCTTACAGACCATCTTATACTGGACATACATCATCTGGTGTGAGAGGAAATCCTTGGCAAAATGCAGGCTCGCAGTTTCCACCACCCCCAAAGCCTTCCGGTACGCGAAGAGCAGCTCCACCTCCGTCCGAAGGCGCGAAGAGATATCAACAGTTCAACAATGCCGCACCTAAGGCCTCTCAGTATTCGGCGCAGGAAGGAGCAGAAGCAAGGAGAAGTACCTATGCCGCATGGGAGCATATGAGGCCTGACCACACACGTAAGCCCGCGCCGACGAGAGCAACACCAAGCAGGAAACCAGCACCCCCACCAAGACAAACTCCTAATGCTGGACATGCACCTGGTGTGAGCCCGCAAAGGAAGGGATTCATGCCAAATACACCAGGAGGCGATGAGCCTGCAGCACCGAGGGGTGCCTACTTCACTACTCAGCGAGCAGCACCAGAACCTCCACCAGTCCCTCCTCGCAATCCGTCTCCTATCAATCCTTCTGCGTCAACTACCAATGCGGGAGCCGACCCACTGAATCAATTTCGTGATCAGCGACCTCAATTCGAGCCACGTACAAGCACACCATATGCAACACATGGCGGAGAGAAATTTAACCTCCATGAAAGCGCTAACATAGGCAGATCAAAGAGTACACGGGAACCCGCCACTACGAAGGACGTCCCTAGAACTGGTTCCGATCCCAATTTAGGTTCGCCTCTGCGTACTCGGTCTACTACCGAAAGAACATCTGCCAGAACTCGGAAGACCGCACCAGCTTCGGGTCATATTGAAAGTGAGGATTCAGGTTCCGATGATTTATTATTCACCAGCGGAAGCTTTGGGAAGCCTCGAAGAACCAAACCACCAGTCAACAGAGCTACACCCTTGTCGCAAACGGAACCAAATGCTGCGCAGGGATCTGTCAACCCACGTAAGCCTACTTCCAATCTTCGAACACTTCGACAATGGGTGATGGAAAATCCGGGTGCAGAGTATCCGCTAAATCGTTTCCCCACAGATCCTCCCCCTCGCATGGATTCGACCCAGCAGAACGGCAAGACTGATGAAGCTAAGATGTATGCCAAGTCCGAGCGTCTTTTCACCCCGTCATATCCAAAGGAGGAGCATCCTCTATCTTCTTTTTCTTCAGACAATTGCAATATCCCGAAAGTCTCGGAGACGTACAAATCAAGCGATGACACAGCCTCGTCAAAATTTCATTTCCGTGGTTTCTCGACTGCCAGTTATCCAAATCTTTTTCCATCAGGCGAGGATTCAGCAACACCTCCCAGTGGAGGGGCGAAAGCCTTTGAAGAACTTCAGCGTAGTGTGATTGATGGTCTTCTCTCAAGCAAACGACGAAATACTCTTCCAAGGCATCAAAATGCGGCCCCAGCAGAGAAGGATGCCCAGAGTCAAAAGCTTCAGACTCCACCAAATGTCCGCACCAACTCCGACCAATGGCATACCTATCGGGAAGCTGGGGAAGGAAGCCCTCTGAAGAATCCGAAGCCTCAAAAGCATTTACATTCAGTACATTCAGATTCTTCGAGCAAAGCGCGTGTTTTTTGGCAAAATTACGAGCAGTTGAAAACGAGTAATGCTAATCCTACTGAAAAATCTAGTTTTACCTTCAATGTCAACAACGAAACTTTTCAGCGAACCCAACCACCTAGCAATGGCTTCGCAAGCAGCAAACCAGAAGATATCACTACCACGTTTACACAAGAAAGCTGGGGTAAAGACAAGTTTGATGGAGTATTTGAAGCTGGCTACTTTAATCCAGTGAAGAAACCCCCAACAACTCCGACGCGTGGTCGTGCTCGAAATGGCAGCAGATCTAGGTCCCCGAACAAAGCTCGCCCTATTCCTATTCCGCCTATGGAACCACAAGTTGCAACAGATGCCGCTGAGGATATGATGGAATCACCAGGTGGCACGAAATTTCAGAAGAATGCTTGGCAAGGTGTTTTCAAGCCTGCAACTTTTGCTCCAACTTTTACTCCTACAATCCCACCGCCTAGCTCTGCTCGCCCCACCAACAAGAAGACACGAACGACAAGTGCTAGGCCAACGATGGGGACTGCTGCTGTTGTCAATGATGGAGAGATGTCGGATCATAAGCCACTGTTCGATGGCAATTCTACCGCTCCTTCTGCTTTTCGCCATCCGCCAAGTCCAGATGCTATGGATGTTGATACGCCACTGGTCAAATCGGCTCACACCGTCCCTAAATTCGTACCCGGCACTATAAATGGCAATACTGCAAACGTTACCACGAACGGGGCCCAATTGAATGGCAACGCTCAGCCGGCGCAACGGCCTAAACGACCGGCAACTCATTCGCAGTCGCCTGTTGAAGCCGAAGCCGAGAGCCTCAGGGTTAATTTACAAGACCTCAAGGTCAAGGACATCAACGAATTGATCACGGATCTCAACCTTCCTGCCCCACCACCAGCGCCTGACGCTCCACCTCCACCTACCATGACTGAAAGTATTTCAAAGCCAGCACAAGACAAATACATGAAGCAATTTGAGGTATACATGCGGGACTGGGACTTATTCAACACAAAAATGATAATACACTTCTTCGCGAGAAAAAACCAAGCGTGGAATTCGACCGGATGGGAGGATGATTCAAAGATCGAAAATTATAGGGAAGCCTTGAGAGTCGATGCAGTTGTCGACAAGCACTGGCATAACGCAAGAGAGTTGCATGAGAAGGTTATGAAAGACTATGTGGTTATAAGAGAAAGAATGAAGATGAGAGCGGAGTTCGAGGGAATTCGGTAGAAGGGATGACTAAGGAAGAAAGTCGTTGATCCTGTATTATTTGGTAGGGAGTGGCGGGGGCTGGTGAAATCTGGAAAAAAGAAGATGATTATGGATGAATCATTATTTGGCTATGATACCCTGGGTATTCTCTGTTATGATAGCAAGCGTCGGCGTTTAACATAGGGCAATATGCGGACAGCATGATGAGGTGTAACATACATTGACGAATAAAACAATCAAAGAATCAAGTAATCAATTTCTGAAAGAAGCCTTTAGTGCTCGCGCTGCTGTACTGATATATTAGTTGTCACTTCTACCTACTCGAGTATAAATGTTATATCTGAATAACCATAAAAAATGCTTATGTGAGGAACTTTCCCCAGATTTAGTGCCCCACTTACGTACATATACGGCACCCAAGCAATCAAAGCATCTTTGATACAAACCCCATCGCCCCCCAATTTATTCAAAATCCAGATTTTCAATGAAGTATGAGAAGGACGATTTAGAATATCATCCCTTACACCGTCGGAAAAGCAGTAAAGTTGATTCACCACGCCTTCAAATACACCCCACTTTTGATGAGTTCAACAACTTAGTTTCATGATGAGCACAAACGCGGGTCCGGTATCTTCGCAACGCGAGCAGGTTGTTTCCAAAAGTACCGTAGCAGTTTTGAACCCGAGACGGGCGCCCAAGTCTCGGAACGGATGCTTGAGATGCAAGGCTAAACGAGTGGGTGAATTGAAAACAGGTGCTCCTTATCTTACTTACTGAAACTGCAACTGACTATATATGGCTTAGCTAAAATGTGATGAGAAGAAGCCGGAATGTATTCAGTGCTATAAGAAAAATCTTCCTTGTCCTGGTTATAAGGCTAAACCGCTTATCTGGTCGACAAAACACTAGAAACTGCTGGCTCCTAGTGCAAATATCTCCCAAATACGTCCTGCAGCAATACAGGAACATCGGCAAGAATCTGTTATACCGGAAAGAGAGAAAGATGACTCCGTTGATGAACCTGTGCTTATCCCGGAAACCCCTTTGCCTCATGAAGAAATTCTCTCTCCGCCTGCTGTCCTTTCAGAAAAGCAATCTAGCTCCAGCCAGCTTACCGACAGTCTGTCAGCGATACGACAACAGCTCCACCGATTAACTGTACCTGAATTTCTTCTCCATCTCCCCACAATGCTTGTCGAGTATTACTTCAACTACGTTTGTCGGATATTTTCCTGTTTTGATGGAACTCTGAACCCATTCAGATCTACCATCGGTAGACTATGGGACGGTTCAGCACCAATATATTACGCCATCCAGAGCATGGCTGCTGCATATCTTGCAAATCACTTCCCACGTATGAGCCAAGTTGGAATACAAATGTAGCGGGAGACTTATCGATTTCTGTATCAAACCCAGGCATACGGAGAAGAGGACTTGGATAAGTCACTTTTGACGGTACTTCTGGTTGGCCAGACTACTGCTTGGCATAATCCGAAAGATCTTGGGCTTGTGCATTTGCGGAATGCTAAGCGATTGAATAGACGAAGAATTGAAAAGCAAGGGAGTGATGTAGGAATAAGAGAACAACGGCAGAACAAGTTCTTCAAAGAGTGTATTTTGTATTGGGATATGCTTGCAGGTTTCGTTGACGACCATGCGGAAGGTGTTGAACTTCCTGGGTTTCAATTCAACAGTTCTCCTGAGACCCTATCACCGTCTTTCCCGCCTGATTCAAATCACCAAGAAAAGATATTTCCCCATCCTTGGACAGGGGTTGCACCAAGAGCACAGAAGCTGTTTGCTCAGGTGGGTCGGTTAATACGATACCACAAAAAGAACATAGCTCAAGACGCAGCATCTCTCGACTTCCTGAACCTAGATTTCTCATTTGATCTGGATTTGAGGCTTTCAGATTCACAGACACAAACCCTCGAAACAGCAAAGACCCTGGAGGAAGAACTCCTAGCCTTTGAAGCACCCTCTCAATCCTCGCTCGTCGACGCTGGAGATGAAAACACACCTCTTCACCATTATATCCTCCTAGCCGAGGCCTTTCGTTGCGCTGCGCTACTCCAAATCTATCGAGTTCTCCCGTCGATTTTGCAGCTCCGCGTTCCTAGCAGCGACTCGATGAACAGTTTTTCTTCGTCTGACTTTCTCTTTTCTCAACAAGAGCCACACTTCAAATTCCTCCCTCAAACCCACTACCAAGCACCAACCGACTTCCTCCTCTCCCTAGCCCTCCACACCATCTCCCTGCTAAGACAAATCCCCATCACCTCCGGAACACGTTGTCTGCAACCCATCCTCTTCATCACCGTCGCTTCAGAACTAGTCTTCACCACCCACAACGCCTTCTCACTAGACCCCTTTTCAACGGCACAAACTGGCATGTTCAACTCTATAACTAGTCGGGAGATCGATATTGCGGATGTGAGGAGGTTCGTGACGACCAGGTTTCAGGAGTTTTGTAGGAGTATGCCGAGTAAGCCTTTTGTAGTGGGGCTGGGCATTATTGAGGAGATATGGAGGCGGGGGGATGGGGGTGTGGAGGGGCTTTTTTGGATGGATGTTATGGGGGAG
>CAJVRM010000045.1:188704-227365 GCA_911693285.1 Hymenoscyphus albidus | reverse complement strand
GGGGGGATGGGATAGGGCCTTGATGTGAATTAATTTTGATAGTTATTTTAATGTTTTTGGAAGGATGACCGTTCTATTAATCTTGTTACAGTATTTAAATCTTCTCTAACAATTCAATGTATCATTCTTTGGGTTTACACGAAATCACCAGATCTAAAGAATGAAAGTTTTCCTAGGTACCTAGGTAAATCTTGTATAAAGTCTTACTAATTTAGTCATGGATCCTTACTACCCCTACCTAGTTATCGAAGAGTATACATAAACGAAGCATGGGTAATAAAGCGTTATGTTCTTATCAAGTGTCTAGTAGATTTCGAGCTTTCGTCACACCAACTTGGAAGACTAAAAGTCCTGTTCTTTTCCGACTTACCAGGACCCTTACTTTGGAGAAGAGGGGTTGGTGACTTTCTTATTTTGTTTTCTTCTAGTATTTTAGTATTCTTGTAGATAGTTTTTCGGAGGGCGAAGGGGGTGTTCCCTTGATCTCGGGTAGCGTGAGACTAGTCTTGAGGTCAAGTTGACGCAAGGGAAGGAGGTCCAGTGATTGAAACTCAACGTGCTCTATCTCTATCGACCTATTAAGAATTATTCTATCCCAAACATACCGTATATACCCATGAACACATATACACATCCAACGCCCCCCTCTCACTTAAGCCTCTGTCTTCCCCTTCCAGAACCTCAACTTCAATCCAATCCTCGATCCAATCCCATTTTCATCCCCTCCTCGGTCCCTCCATACCTTCTTGATTCCCGACCAACCACCAAAATCATCCCACAGCCTCTCCACACTCCCAACATACAACTCCACAACCATGCAAACCATATATACAACAAGCAAAACACACCACCACGCCAGATCAAAGTGCTCGATGAAAGCCGAGTGTACGCTATACACACCTGGTGCATTGCGATATGCGGCTGAGAGGAAGAGATTCCATACCCACCAGCCAGCGATGGTAAGGAGAGCCGAGAAGATGGGAATCCAGGTTAGATATTGATAGTCCAGGATTCTGTGAAGATGAAAATGTTAGTGAAGATCCAGCTGAGAAGGGGGACGAGAGGCGAAGGAAGGGGAATACATACAAGAGTTTCACATTGATGAAAACAACACAAACACTGAACGCCAGATTGCCTAGTGCAAACAACCCTTGATCGCCCATTTCATGTCTCCCATACAGTGCGTAGATTAGGAAATAGATCCCCACCCCTTCGGAGATACCCATGAACATCCACCACCAATATTTCCTGATGTTGAACCCTTGATTCCGCTGTCCATAAGAGTACAGTTCCGGAACAGCAAGTAGAGTTTCCGCTGGCAGGTCCTGTTCAAAGATCCCTGGTATCATAACCGGCAATGATGTAAAGAGAGTATTCCAGACCGCTAAACTCCAGGACTCGAAAAGAGAGGTACCGGTATATCCATTCCAACGTTGGTAGAGCAATTGCACGACATAGAATAACATTTCCTTCCAGAAAGTCAGGAGAATAAATTTAGCAGTCCGCATGTACAGCCAATGACCATGTACCAACAAGAGACGCTGCAAGAATCGGAATTGTGCAATCGAGTAATCTGCCACGCGAGCAGCTTGCAGTCCTTCTTTGCCAGAAATTCCGATTCCCACGTGGGCCTTTTGAATCATGGCGATATCATTTCCGCCATCGCCAATGGCTAGAGTAATGGACTTGGGAGAGAGGATCCGGATTCGTTTAACCATGGCTGCTTTCTGGGAGGGAGAAGCCCGACAGCAGATTACCGAGTCGACTTGTAGGAGGAGGGAGTAGAACTGTGCGTTCAGAGTCTCATTCGCTTCAACCTCTATCAGGGTTTGGCCATCGATTACTATGACGGAATGGGCGATGCGATTGGCAGCGAGTTTCAAGATGGTGTCGGACATCTTGGAGACGAGGGTTTCTCCCTTGTCGCTTCCATCTAGGATCACGATTTCAGAGTAAGATTTGCATAGTTGAGCTGAGTGGGCGATGTTGATTGCTGTTTCTCGTTTGTCTCCTGTTAGCATCCAGATCTTGATATCTGCTTGTTGCAATTTTTCAACGGTCTCAGGAACGCCTTCTTGAAGCTTGTCTTCAATTCCAGTTGCCCCAGCTAGATCAAGATTCTTTTCGAGTTCTTCGGCTGCTGACTCAATCAATTCTTGACGGTTCGTTAAGCTAGTTGTGGCTTCGCGATGTTGTTTCTCCCAGGCCAAATACTCTTCTTCCTCAAGGAAGCGATATCCGTAAACGAGTGTACGTAAGCCTTCTGAAGCAAAATTATCGATATGCTCGAGACACCGTTCGAGTGTACTTGCTTCATCATGGGGATCATGCGTAGCATATTGGAAGTAATCATCTCGTTCAGGTGGAACTGCCAAGGCGTTTGCGAAGCTTCCCATCGATCTTCTAGGGGCTCCTCCATTTGTAGCTCCCGGTGTTTTCATTACGAGATCAGGCTCAATAATACTCATACTTCTTCGTCCAAAATAGCTGCTGCTGTTGGTTCTTTTAGGTGGTCCAGGTCTGGCGATAGTTAAACTCGAGCGGGATAGTTGAAAACTTGAGCGCTGAAAACTTTTCCGTGACTCAACTTCCATGTTTTTTCGTGCTAAAGCCTCTTCTACTTCCATACTCACACGCTCCAAATGACGTTTTTGGACGAGAGATGCCGTTTCTTGTGCCATGAAGCCACTTCGGAATCTTGGTAGAAGAACTGAATCTGCTCCTTTGCAGAAGAGGCAAATCCTCCCGTCTGGAAACCTAACAACGATGGACATTCTTTTTCGCTTACTGCTGAATTCGATAGTGTTCAGAACTTCGTAGGTTTGGCGATCACCTGGAATTGTGCCAAACGGAGACTTTAAAATAGTCATCGAATAAGTTGTCCTGTCGATGAGTAGGTATCCCAAATCCTGAGCTGCCTCTACCAATGCAAGTTCGTCTGGAGAAGCAGCTTGGAATCCGGATTTCCCGCTATTCTCGCCTTCTGGGAAGCAGGTATGACAGATTGCCAAAGAAAGAATGAAAAAGTGAAGTTTTACTGCCAGAGGAGTCGAATTGTTTTGCTGCAAATATTTGATAATGTCGTCTGAGGATTCCTCATGGAAGGTTCCGACCTGGGTAGTCTCTTCAGTAGTTTTGGAAATGGGCACCTCGATAGTTATCCTCGGAGTGCTGAGGCCGTCTGAGATATTCGTGGAAACATCTTCAATGATCTCTGTCATCTCATGTTGCAAGCTTTCATTCTTCGTTATTATCTTCTCGGTGGCTTTTCCCCTTATATTTTCGCTACTGTGCTTCCATTCCACGCCTCCAATGGTCATCTTCCTAAGTTGCATGACATTCTCTGTCAAAGTTCCAGTTTTGTCTGAGAGTATGTAGTTCACCTGCCCAAGGTCTTCATATATATTCTGCGTATTCGATACCATTGGAGTATTTGACGCCTCATCATACATCTCGATATCTGCAAGAAGAATGAATTGGGCAAGCTTGATAAGCTCAAGACTAACATATAGAGCAAGTGGGATTAGATTGTTAAACATGATAGCGAATGCGATCCAGATTTCGTGCAGCGGTAGACCGGAATTAGCCAAGTACCAAGTTTTCTTTTGGAAAGTACGGTCCCAGATCACATAGCCAACCGTACAACCTGAAGCGAGGATGATTACAAACAATGCCAGGAGAATGACAATTTTGTTGGTCATAGACTGAATTGCGGGGGATTTGGCCTGTGGATTCTTATTTGCGTTCATTCGGATCTTGCACTCTTCGCCTGTATTGATAACCATACCGAAAACACGCGTAGTATTTCGGATGATACATCCCCGAAGAATAACATTGCTCAGGGTAAGTGGGAGAGTCACATCACCCAGAGAAGCCCTTCCACTAAATCCGTATAGATCGGGATTTGGATCCTCCACTACAAAATGAGCTCGGGATTTCGAGAGGACGTCTAGGTTATTGCATTTCAATTGATGAAGAGAATGGCGGCTTTTGAGATTAGTTTCACCATCTAGAGCCATGGTTTCGACGTAGGCGATCCCCTCTCTGCCGTCCGCGTGTAAGAGAATTATGTCTGCAGGAACTTGCTCATCCCGATCAAGTTCAATAATATCACCAACTTTGACATGAATCCACTTGACTTTGAACCAGGGATTGGATTCGGTAGCTGCAGCCTGGATAAGCTCCTCTTCAAATTTGAAGGGAGGCCTTTTCATGAATTTTTGGCTCGCCAACACATTTTTCAAGCTCGCTCCGCTTGACTTCAGTCTATCCAGCCATGACGCTATGAAGTGACCTCCAGTCGAGCCATGTCGGAATCCGTAAAGAACACGAACGACTCTCCCATTCTCCTCCTTGTCCAATTGATAACGACGAAAATCATCATATCCCTCTCTTGTAACTGTAAATAGCAAGAAGAAGGCCAGAGGTAAGATTGTCGTGTAGGTTCCAGTCGTACTGAGGCCCGGGATCAATTGAATAACTCCAGTAATTAGAAAGTATAAATTTGGAATTTTAGAAAACTGAAACCAGAGTTGATGTGGAATGAATGTTAATAGAGTGTAGCGACTGGAGCGAATGGCATTGTTGATATATTCTTTTTTGTTCCTTTCATCGATGAGAGGGATGTTTCTTGAGGCGTCCAAATCAATTTTTCGACCATCTTTCGTTGGTGGCAATTGACTTTGTCCAAGGATCTTGAGAACCACGGGGTTTTTGGTGACCAGTTTTGAAGTTCGTACAAGGCCCCGTTGAATTCGTCGAAGTGGCGAGATAAGTAATCTACGGCTTGGGCCAAAATTTCTCTCATCTGAAGAGGATTTTTTCTCCTCGAGACTCTGCTGTTCGCTCGTGGTAGGATCCATAAAAGGAGTCATCCGATTGAAAGGGATAATCCGGCTTATATTGGTGTCAGTTTTCGCATTATCGTTCCCCAAACGCGCCATGCTTCAAAAGGTCGGAAAGAAAGGTCCTACTTTTCAGCATCATATTTTGCAAAAAACGAGTGTATTAAATAGTGATGAGTGAGGAATCAGATCCTCGATGCCATTTGCGATGTATTGTAGTGAATGGACCAAGCGATTGACTGAAGAATATTGGCGTGGTCAAGAGTCAGCGAGATAGGATCTACTGAAAGATGTACAGTACTCCTTAACGCCGATGGCACCCTCGGCACCGTTACAGTTGCGAATCCAACTTGACTACTAGACTCGACGCTGCGCCCCGGCCAAGAGAATGCTGCGTAGAACTTTGAGCAGAAGGGAGGGTTTACGGTCTCCGTGAGTGCGTCTGGGTGAAGAGGATGCCGTGATGGTGGTTGTTGTTGTGCACTAAGAAAGATTGGAGATACTTTGACGACTCAGGTTTCCGGTTGACCCGTGATCCTGGCCAAGCTCATTTGCAGGGATTCTACGAAATGACAACGTGAGATCATTCGTGTCGGGCGAAAATCTCACGAAAGGTAACGAGAAATCCGAAAAGTTCGCTATTTAGGGCCAAAAGAGGGGATCCAATACACATGTTGCCGCCGTTCGTCGCCTCAATCGCTTCGTAGTATCACGAGTCTCAGCATAACCTGCTTACGATAGCTGAGCAAAATCGGCAACATTCAACTCTCTCGAGTTCGTTCCAGTTAGCTTGAAGCACCAGGAAGGATACTGGGAAATGGTTGCATTAAACGATTCAGAGCAATTGATCTCTATATCCGAGAAGGGTAACAAAATGGCTCAAGGTTATATACTTTACAGTATTTCCCCATTTCATCAATAAGAAACCCCTTCCTGCGTGAAGTAGTTGTCAATCTAACTATTCCCAGGCTTCGGCATGGTAGCATCACGATAGTCCTTCAAGACCGAGCTTCTCTCGCCGGTATAACCACACAGCTTCATCCAATCTCCAATACTCTTCACCCTATCCGGCATGATCTCGTCCAGCAGCTTCATATCCCTAACAACGACATCCTCCTTCCACGTATTCCAAAATCCCGTGAAGTTTTGACGATAAGTCTGAAGAGTTTCATCATCCTTCTCTGCCGAATGGCCAACCTTTTCGTCAGGCGTGGGGAATAGTCCGGAATCGAAATATTCATCAAGTGTGACATCTCGGAATATTGCTCTGCGGCCTGTAATTTCGGTGTAAGTTCTCGCTAGATCTTTATACCCAAGATGTTCAGTGGCGATTTTGAGGTTCATTCCATTTGAACGTTCAGGGTTCTCAATTAGCCAGCGTGCATATCTTCCCAAGTCTGCGAGATAAATCATGGGAGGTGCACCTGAACCGGGCTTGATATCCACTGGTTTCATATGTTGATTGAAGAGAACCCCATACAAAGCTACATTTCAAAATTAGTGAATACACTGGAAGGAAACCTGAGCTGAGACAAACTGTTTCACGTTATGTTCACGAGATAATTCAAAGAATCTGATTCCCCAATATATCTCTGCCTTTTCGCCAATGGCAAAACCATTGGTATTACAGTAGACGATGTCTACGCCTTCTAGTGCTTGGTGGATGTCTGGTTCGTGGTGGGCAGATCCTTCGAAGAGTTTCACGTTTGGAAGATTAGAAAGTCTGGTTGCTGTACTTGATGTGGCAGTTCGGGTGAGGATTCTGATTGCATATGATGGGCTCTTAGCAAGTTCTGGGAATGATGTTAGCATTCCCCATATTCTTGCGGTGAAGAGAGGTTACCTTCTACAACTGCAGCCCCTTGAGCTCCTGTTCCACCTACAACGAGGACTATTGAATTGGCTGACATGATGCTATTTTGTTGTCTTGGATTGAAGCCCCGAACGAATTAACTAATGTGTTCTAGCGTAATTGGAACAGAATAGTGTAAGGAAGTCTTCTTGGATTTGGAGGATACTCTCAAAACCCACTAACAGTTGGAAGCAGAATTATCTATACTTATACCAGATAACCGTCCCCATTTCTCCATTCCACCTCGGCATATACGTTATTTACCAGTATTATAATTTCAAGCTTCAGCAATGATTACATACGCTTCATCATATTTCTACCATACAATCACAGCCTTTCGATTGGCCGAGGTGAGAGTGACATGCGGGGTCTTTATTTGATCATAATAATAGTGATTAGTCAACGTTGTTGATCGAGACGGGACGGTCGACAGCCCTAGCAGCTACACTAAATCACGAATAGTCTCAGAACTAGTCAAGCCCACTCCCGAAAAGATTTGAAATAAATCTCAACCCCACAAAATGCTCGACTTGGTGGTTGGTCTAAAGCGTCGTTCAGCCATGGAAACGGAAGACGTCATAATGTACTTTACGACTACATCAAAACATAAACATAGATATCGTTTTCATTTCACATTTATAACATCACAGCATTGGGGATCTAGAGTTGTTGCGTATGAAAGGTCAAATACCAATTCAAAATGCCCTCTCTTTTGTATTCTTTTTTACTTTTCAATTCCATTCATCTCTTAGCAGCCAGTGATACCTTCGATCCAGGCACCGGAGAATCATTCACAAGAAATTTCAAGAATGCCACTTTCGATTATGTTGTCGTCGGGGGAGGCACCGCAGGTCTTGCCGTTGCCATGAGACTGGCTGAAGATCCTTCTTACACTGTTGCGGTCGTTGAGGCAGGCGGCTTCTATCAGATCGAAAACGGTAACCAAAGTGTTGTTCCAGCTTATAATCCGGAATTCGCAGCCCTTAACGATCCAAATGCAAATCCGACAGTTGATTGGGGATTTGTTACAACACCTCAGGCGGGAGCAAATAATCGGTCACTTCATTACGCTAGGGGGAAGACACTTGGTGGTTCCTCGGCATTGAATGCAAATATTGTATGCATTTCCACTACTACTTATTCAGGAATTTCCGATTTGGAAGTTTCACCTTGGCAGTTCTTTGTGCCCTGTAGTTCTACTTTCCAAGCTCAATAAATGCTGACTTAAATTCCATAGTATAACCGTGGGACTCGAGGTTCTTGCCAGCAATGGGCAGGCCTCGTAGGCGATGATTCATATCAATTTGATAATTGGCTACCATTTTTCGCCAAGGGTACGAATTACACAGCAGCAAACACCACTCTTAGGGCAGCAAATGCGACAGTGCCTATACCATCCAACATCTCTTCACAGTTTAATGGAGGCCCAGTTCACGTTACACACCCCAACTACGCTCTACCATTTACGAGCTGGGTTCAGAGAGCTTTCAGTTCCTTGGGTTTTAGGAATGTCTCTGGTTTCAGTGGCGGGGAGCTTCTTGGTTCTCAATACGCTCCTGCTGTGTTGATGCCTGGTTCAAACCAGAGGGAAACATCAGAGACTTCGTATCTCCAACAGGCTTTCGCCAGTAATCGCAAAAATCTGGTAGTTTACCCTCATACCTGGGGTTTGCAAATCATGTTTTCGAACAATAAGACAGCAACTTCCGTCAAGGTCAAATCAGGGGCAAAAGAATACTTCTTAGCTGCAAGAAAGGAGATTATCTCTAGCGCTGGCGCATTCCAATCTCCTCAATTGCTGATGGTGTCGGGCGTAGGGCCTGCACAAACTCTCGCAGAGCAAAACATTACTGTCATCGCAGACCGCCCAGGAGTTGGGCAAAATATGTGGGATCACATCGACATTGAAGTTACCTGGAAAGTTGGTGTTGATGGATTCAACACTCTTGCAAATTTGACCTTTGCCGAGCAACAAAAACAACTTTTTCGTAGCAATTTGAGCTCGATGTATGGAACTTATGGAGCAGACTACATCGGCTGGGAAAAGCTCCCTGAGCCATACCGTTCCAATCTTTCCAATACAACAATCACGGAGCTTGCAACGTATCCCGCAGATTGGCCAGAGATCGAATACGAAATCGCTTCCGTGAGGATGTCTGGTATCGAGGGAGATTACAATGGCTATGGAACCTTTATTGTCATTCCCGTCAGCCCAACATCCCGGGGGACAGTCACTTTACAATCAAACTCCATGCTGGACCCCCCAGTCATCAACCCAAATTGGCTTACCTCGCAAACAGATAAAGAGCTCGCCTTGCAGGCTGTAAAGAGAGGACGAGCGATCATTTCTTCTGCTGCTATGCAACCGATTCTCATCGGCAACGAAACAGCTCCCGGACCACTTGTCGGCATAGATGATGATGCGGCGTTGAATGAATATATTCGCAACAACCTATTCATGAATTGGCATGCGGCATGCACTTGTCGGATGGGAAGAGCAAACGATAGCACGGCGGTGGTGGACTCGAAAGGCAAAGTCATTGGCGTAAATGGGTTAAGAGTAATGGATGCTTCTGCTTTTGCTCTCTTGCCTCCTGGGCATCCAGTTTCGACTGTTTATGGATTAGCGGAGAAGATTAGTGCAGATATCATAGCATCCCGCTGAGAAAATGAGGTACAGATGTATGTATGTATATCTAAGCTTACCGCGGTAATATTTTAGAAGCTGTGAGTAATTTAGAATGAGCTGCTTATACTACAATGATCGATTTACATCAAAAAGCCTTACCTCCTAGGGAACAAGACGAGTGGCAGGGAATGCTTCAACCAGCGTGACTTATTTGGGACTTTTTTACCTACACTACTTGTAAAAAAGGAATTAAAACAATGAACTTAAAACACTGGGACAATTAAATTTATTGTTCTAAACTACATCAAATAATTGAATGCATTAAACCAACTTACGCAAGATAAAGAAATGCAATTTCCTCTACTTTCTTTTATCAACCAGGAGTAGAAGCCTTATACTTCAACAATCCTCGGAACACATCCATTTCCCAGCCCAAAATCCAACAGTTCCTCCCCCTTCATCTCCCTCCATATATTCGTACTCCTCAAAAGCTCATCACACATCAGCTCCTTATACTTCCTCGCAAACCTTTCCCCTACCTCCCAACTCTCCGCGCACCACGGATCATTCCAAACTCTCAATCCCGTACCATCACCGATAATAGCCCCACCCACTTCAAATGCAGTTCTCTCCACGCCAAAAATGAGATCATGGCAGAGTTCGAACTCGTCGTACTTGGATTGAGAGAGGATAAACGCATCTCTTATTTCTGGAAAGGGGGGGATATCAAGTTCCGGATGATGAGGAACGAGTCTTTGTGTCGTAGTAGGTTGTAAGTCTGGGGGGAGTAGTGAGGTAAGATGTGGTCTACGAGTCGGATTCTGGATACAGAAAGGTGAGAGGATATCTTCGCTCATTGATTTAGGGTCGAGACCTAGGAGGTGGATATTCTGAGAAAGAGCTCGGATGAGGTTGAAGTGCATTAGAGGTAGAAGAAATTGATCGATTGGAAGGGGAGGACGATGAATAGGTTCGTTATGCATGCTGAATTGTTTGTAGGTGTCGAATGTTTCGTAAGTCGAGTAGGGCGTAGCATTGGATGCTTGGCGGATGAGTTCCGATTGAACGGGGTGTATACATCGTTCTACTTTTTGATAGGGATGCGTGGATAGCACTTGACAGACGGGCTCTTGTTCTGGGATGAGAAGTTCTTGCAGCATGGCACTATCGTTGGTTCGCTTATTGTGAGGGGGTGTTTCCAAGGGAGGTTCTTGAGCCGCTAAGCGCAACGCTTTAGCTTGCGCTCGACGTCTTCCTATTCGAGAGTTAGCTCTTTATCTATACGTTTCTTGTTCTGCGCACTTTGGTTTAGTCTATTTTGTAATTTCCTTCTCTCCGCAGTGCTACTTTTCCCTGTCCAGTCCTCCTCCAGGTTGCGTAAATCCTTCCCATCCAACATACCTCTCACTACAATGCGTGAGGTCTCTGGCATGCTTACACAATCCATTGGTAAATTGGAAATTTCGGGATCGATTTAAGCAAATTGATTGAAATGGATTGGAGGGGAAGACTGAGTTTATAATCTGCAACTTGCTGACCCTTCGATCCGTTGAAGTGGGTCTGACACACTCGCCCCTGTCATGCAACTTGCTGACCGAACTAGGGGCAATTGAGAATAAAGTCGGGGAGTTTGTCCCGAAGCATTCTTTGACGATGATTATTTGTATGTACGTCTATGACTTCATATTTTCCTAGTTTTATTTCGGAAAAGTTTCGTTTTGGTAATTAGTAAGACTCGAAAAATGCAATCTGCTGATAAGGTGTGACAAAGCTTACGTATACATAGAGTAAAGTCGATTGGGCGGAAGTTAGTAAAATGGCTAGTTTCTACCTGGAGTACTTGTATTCAAGCTATGTCGATCCTTAAACATGCTCAATAAATTCTCTGCTCAGGTCTATTGAGAACCCTTTTCTCTCTGGTTCTCCCAAACTACTACCTAGTACAGCTCTAAGCGAGTGAATGCAACCTCGTTCCAACCTGTCTCGAAATGCCAAACACATGGGCCGAAAAGTTGCCTCTTTCTCTTACATTCATAGAAGACTCATTCCTATCCCAAGAAAGGCGCATCTCTCTTGTCACCGGCGGCACTTCAGCAATTGGGTTCAAATTCTCTAAATCACCCTGCAAACCAAATGGGCGACTTTACATAACATCTCGCTGCAAATCATCCGCATTATCAGCTCTATCGAAAATCGCCAGCAATAATAAAGCAGAACCCAACGTTGGTTTGGGATCCATCCACTACCTCAAACTCAACCCCTCCGGTCCTAGCAGCATAAAATTGACACCCAAAGAATTCCTCAAGAACGTTTCTTTTTCGATAATACTGTATCATCTAGTCTAAGTATGTCCCGTCATCAACCTCTCATCTTCATCCCCACTCCCTTCCCATTCCTCATCGCTTCCCAAGCTAGTTTCCTCGTCGCCCGAATCACTTTTCCCATTTCCACCCGCCATCCTCTCCGCATCCTCCACTCCCTTCTCAACATCAATAGCCCATACCAGCGGAGCAGGCAGAAGCACCAAAATAGCCAAGAACACAAAAGCCCCCCTAATAGTCCCCGTCCTATCAACAATAACCCCCACAACCGCCGGCCCAATCGCGCTACTCCCCTTATCCGTAACCGCATACAGCGCATAAAACGCCGCCTCCCGTCCGCTTGGTATCAAGCGGCCATAAAAGGCACGGCAGTAACTCGATATCCCACCCATCACAAACCCATGCACGATTCCGAGAGGAAAGATCTCCCAGGGACGTTGGATACCACCCACACCAAGGTCTTGGATGAATGGGATGAACCCGAGGAGCCCGTAGATCGGGATAATCTCCATCGCTATGATGCAGGCGATGATCACGTTTTTGGTTGGGAGGTTGAATCCCCTCGATATCATGGGCCAGAGGAACGCTCCTGCGATCCCAGAGACGGTGGCGGTTATGGAGAGACATGCCACCGCTACAGTTCCTAGTTTTAATTCGGTTCTGGCGAAGAGGATGGCTGTCCCGGATACGGTTGCTATGGCGTCGGAGAGGAGAAACCAGGCGACGAGGAAGAGAACGATCTGTCGCAGTTTGAATGCTGTTTTGACCGTTTGAAATAGGGATTTCCATGCGAAGAGTGTGTATCTGTATATTCCTTGTATTCGAGAGGTCGAGGTTGTGTGGGAGGGGAGTGGTGGACCGGGACGGGAACGAAGCCAGGTAGAAGCTGGTATCGTAAAGCCAAACCAGAAGACTCCCACCATGCACAGAACGAGACGAAGTGGAAGAGTCGAGGAGATATTTTTGTTCTTGGAAAGGATGAATAGAAGGAGGATTGAGAGTATTTGTACGCATACTGCTGCCATGTATCCAATCCCGACTCCTTTTGAAGAGATCTTGTTTGATATACGTAAAGAAGGAGAGTCTAAAACTTTGATATCCGAATCCAAATGTTGCTCTTGTGCTATGCGAGAGATTGGCTGTAAAGGTATCGTATATGCGTCGCTCTCTGTATGTTGGACTTCTGGGTGGTTTGCTACAAGTACTGGCAGAAAAGAGTTGAGAACAACAAACGAAGAGCCGAGACATGTTACTCCAATGATGACTAGTAACGGTCCTACCAAGAAGATTTGGGGAACCACAAAGATGAATAACATAGAGGTAGTGGCGCCAGTAAATCCAAACCCCAGAAGTAATTTCTTTCTATAGGATCCTTTTGCAAATTAACACGGAATCTTCCTCCATGACAAGGAACTACTTACCATAATCCGCTACCGAACTGAACGATATCAAAGCCAAAGCTTGCACAAAAACAGCCATAGAGAAAGTATACATGGCAAAACTCGACGTCGTAACTTCAGTTCCAAACACCGACACAATACATTGATTATTCTTATCCTTGTCGGCTCTCGCAAGCACAACCGATGTTGAATTCACAGCAATTTCGGTGGCATTATTAACAACCTTTTGCATACACGACGTCGTCCTATCAGACCAAAGGACCCCACGTTCCCGAGCTAATTGCTCCAATGTCACTGGCAAAAAGGACCCTTGACCCAGCAGTCAGCCATATATATATTTCTTGCGGAAAGCGGAAATATAAACATACCAACACCACAAACAGCAAATATCTCAGCCGCGAGTCCATAAGCGTAGAATCCCCTCAGTTCCCGAGAGGTCGTCGGTGAAACATCTTCTCCCTCGTATCTCAGACGTCGATGACGAGGTGTTCTGGAACTTTGAGGCTGAACCATGGCACTCATATACAGATTGGTTGCCTCACATAGATGACAGACTAGAAAAGGTTGGATATGTCAGTGATAGGTGGATTTTGTGAGCACCGGATAGGGCGGTAAAAAATAAGGTCACCAAGGCTTGGTTTTGAATATGGTACTGTACGGGACGGATGGTGGGGTAATTGAAGCACCAGAATGACGTTGGGTGCGTTATAAGAGGTCTCTGAGGGGAATCAAATGAGAATATGAGATGAACATTAATTTAAATACTATGGCAGGTTTACGTTGAAATCGAGTACAATTGCTTACTGTATTGTTTGAGGGATGTGTGAAGGTGGTTGGCCAGCACAACAAGAACAAGCTTGAGTCAGCATGTTTGTTTCAAACAAAAGCCTCGGCAGTATAGTCTTATTGTGTTCTTATCCCAACCTTCTACATTTAAAGTGACTATTTATATAGGTCAGTTCCTCAAATTACTTTGTATTATTAATAATAAAAGAATAACGAGAATACTACTTCCTTTCTTCTCTACCGCGGAGCAGCCAAAAACTACTGTGTATGAGCTACCATAAGGAGACATCTAAAAGACATTCCTTAAAACCCAAATTTATACTCTCGCCCCCTATTCAAGAAATTCCACGCGTGCGTTGTACGGATATAGCAGAATCTGCCCGTCCTCTCTCGTTACCAGCCCGAGGAACTTCTAACTTAAAGACACATCATTCAATAGTTATCCGAAGAATTCAAAGCCCATCCCTCCAATTATCCCAAAGGATCAGAACTATAACCTCCTTGGAACTTGATACATAATTTTCATTTCAATATCTTTTAAGTACAATAATTCCGGTCTACTTTTTATCCAGGTAGGGGGATATTCAAACCATACACCAAGCCAAAAGAGACATATTTTTTCCAGTCTCGATACCAAAGAACCCCACCAACGCCATGCGATGACCTCATCGAGGTGGCTGTGAATTCATGCCTTGCATGCCTTGCGCCTGGGCCTGGGCTTGAGCTTGGGCCATTTGTTGTTGTTGATTATGTTGCGCCTGCATCATTTTCTGCCTCAACATCTCATTCTGCATCCTCTGTTGTGCAGCGAAATCAGAGGTTTGACCCTGGGCCTGCTGCTGGCCCTGCTGTTGACCTTGCTGCTTCTGCGCTTGTTGTAACGCTTGCTGCTGTTGTTGTTGAGCAGCTTGCTGTGCTCTAGCAGCTGGATTTGGTGGTTGCATCGAGGGTTCCTTCTTTGGATCCACACCTGGGAATAGTCCTTGTAACTGCTTATACTGATCCTTCAGAAGATCGATCCTCTCATTTGCGGATTCCTTCGATTTACTCTCCTCGAGGTCTTCTTTTTTTGTTTCAGTATCAGCAGCGCCAGATGAAGTGGAACTTGTTGCTTTGGGTGTGATTGATGGAGCCGTCATTATTGCGGGATGGGCAGGTATCTGTGAAGAGGGTTTGTGTGATCGATCTGCGATTGCGGCAAGATACGCCAGGTTTGCTTGAAGCCGTCGCATACATCTGAGTTCTGTTAGTTTGCAAGTTAAATCAATACGGTTCTGGACCTCTCACTCCACATATTCCCTGGTGACCGAAGCCTTCAATTTCTCGTTCTTTTCCTTATCGGGCCCAGCCGAATTCGAAGGATCCGCAGAACCATTACTATCCTTTTGCTCCTCTTTTTTCATGTCCGCTTGTAATCCCTGTATGTGCATACACTCCATCAGAAGTTCCCGATTTATCTCCAGTAATATTGCAACCCGGTCTTTCTCCCGAACTTCTGATCCGGGACTTAGAGGAGAAGCCAGAGTGTTTCCGGCATTTTGCGATCCTGGTGGAAAGCTTGGGGTTTGTGGTGTCAATATTGTTGAAGCCTGTGGCCCACCATGCGATTGCGGATTATTATTGGGCTTTTGGTTTGTAGCATTCGAATTTTGAGGTGTGGATATATGGGAGGGTGTCGAACTAGGATTAGGAGGTGAGTTTTGTGACATGGGAGCGAATGGTGAGCCTCTCGAATTAGCTCCTGGCGTTGGAGTGGGCGTGTTTTGGGGAGGTTGCATGCGCTGAGGTTGGTGTTGCTGCTGTTGGGCATTCATGTTCATATTCATATTCGTATTCATATTCGAATGGTTCATTGGAAAGGATGGTGCGTTGGAGGTTGGTGGCATGAAGCCTGGAAGGGTATTGGATGGGGAAGAGGTTGATATGCTTGCTCCGTAGGGGGAGCTGGAATATGGTGTTTGATAAGCCGTTGGTACTGCTGAGAATACATGTCAGCACTTGTTTGCTTGCTCGATAGGCACGTAAAGCTCCAACAGGCGGCCGTCGGCAAGTGTAGATGAACGTGAGGGAAAGCTCAACATGCTGCTGTCTTCGGAGAGCCTCTAGGCACTTCTTGCTAGCGGGCTCTTGCCTGCTTCGATGCGGTAGCACCGGGTATCGCGCTGGTGTTCCTCGATCGAGCCGAGGAGGGGAAGAGGAGGACAACGGAGGAAGAGCGCAACGCTTAATTCTCCGACTTCAGATTGGCATAGGGCAGAGGTAGCAGTTGGCAGGTAAACTCTTGCGCGCAACCGTTCAGTAAGGTGTGTTACATACCGTGGACCGGAGCCGTATGCGCCATACCGTTATTCTGCATCATCCCCATCCCCATTCCACCGCCTGCAGTCTGACCCCCCATGCTCGAGGGACCTGAGGCGGCATAGGGGGACTGATGAGGGCCCGGTGAGGGGGCATGAGGAGGGGCGTGGGAGCTCTGAGGACCAGGACCGCCATAAGAGGGCGTGCTATACATCATGTGCTGCGCTTGAGCTTGCGCTTGAGCTTGCGCTTGAGCTTGCGCTTGAGCTTGCGCCTGCGCCTGTTGACCTGGTTGCTGGAGGGGTTGGTGAGGATGCTGGACGTGCTGCTGGAGCTGTGGGTGGTGGGGGTGATGAGATGTCAGAGGTGCAGCATTGGGGATGAAGCTGCTGCTGCTGCTGCCTCCGCTGCTAGCCTGTTGTTGGTGCTGATGTTGTGCTGAAGGAGTCTCCCTGCGAAAGCCGTACGGATCATACATGGCAGATTCGGAGGGTGCCTATCGGCATGGCTCGTCCCGAGTCGCACGAGGAAATGTGAGAGACAACAGCCGCGAGCGTGGGTTGGTAGAGAAATGCGACTGTGGTGTACTGTAGGGTGGTAGGCATAGGCGTGGGCGTAGGTACGGAGTATGTGGTGGACAACAGCGCTAATTTGGTGAGAGAATGACGGGGGGGCGACAGGCGAGCCAAGCAGCGACAGGGATGACGTGAAGCTAATTGGAAGAGAGGCGTGAGCTATTGGCGTGAGAGCCGAATGGTCCCAGTACGCCCATGTTCGCGTAGCTCGCGTAGGTACCGATTTCAAGGGTCGGCGTTACAGCACTCTCTACCTATGTCTCCGTAATAAATGGGGAAAATAATGTGATACGGTACTTGTACTCGACGATGGACCAAGGCATGCAATGCAGTGCAGTGCAGTCAAGTGCCATCGAAGCGAGATCATCACGCCTTATACCTAGACAACCTTAGCCGATCTCCACTTTAGTAGCACATAGTTCACTCCGGAGTAAGAGCGAGCGAGGATGAAATTTCTATTACCTCAAGAAAGGTTTCTCACGAGTACGCGAGAAAAATTGGGAAATCCTCCGTTGTGTTGTTAACCCTGCACAATCAATTCAATTACGCGAGAGGGTTAGGGTTGAGATATTCAAACAGATTACTATACATAAAGACTTTACGAATTCACAAATGATATACTTTTAGAGAAACTATTTTGGAATCTAGAACGACCACAGCCTTCACACCATGACATGTCAACTATCAGAAAAGACTGTCATATATGAAAACCTCTATTTACATTTCCCATGGGCACTTGTAATCATAATCTACCAATACTTAGCATAAACACTCGTCCCTTCAACCACCTTAGCAAACTCCTTTGCAATAGCATCGTCCGTCAACAAGGCTGGATGCAACTCATCATGCCAAAAGTACTGATCCAGTGTCCCATTTGAGTTTACGCAATGATTCCCGCTCCCGTCCTCGCAAAGTTCATATTGCCCCGTAACATTTGCTGGAGCAGCAAAATACTGTGTTGGGTTGTAATAGATATCCGTCATCAAAGTGTTGACATCAAATACCGCGATTGAAGCATCTGGATATCGTTTTTGGACCAAAATCTCAAAGGGGGTGCGGTAATTAAAGATGTCGTTTACGAGTTTGGTGTATTCCTTCATTTTGCCGCTGATTTCGCTGGTGTTTGAGGGCTTGGGCGAGGTTAGTAGATGCGGTGGGGGTGGAAAGTGTGGATAAGATATATATATATATATATGGCTACTTGCCTTGTCTGGCCAGTATCTGACACTAACGGCTTGACCTCCAGCCTCTGGCATTCCGTAGAGGGGCGATAATTCCAGTGGTGCAGTATTCATCAATACAAAATATCGAGCACCATTCTGGTAAAGAATATCAAATTTATCGAAAATGCAATCGACATAATCTGGAATGGTTGTTCCGTTCAAGGAGCTATCAGTTAAGAAACCTTGTACCCCCAGATCGTTGGTTCCGATCCAGATTGAATACACAGTGTTGTCAGACTGTCGATCAGTAAATAATGTGTTGCTGTTGGTCGTTGTGTTGACAAAATTGGCGTCCGCCACGAACGCGTCAACTTCGTAAACCACATCTGGGAACGGTCCTTTAATGCCATCCAGACATCGGTTTATAATCTTGTTGTCACAGACCGCCCCAGAGACGGCGTAGTTGTACAATTTTGTCCCAGTGTCGGTTGACACGATCCGAGCCCATGTAACCCCCCCACTCGCGGTATCATTATTCGGGGGAAGGAGAGTCCCCGTTGGTGGTGGAACTCCGTTGTCCAAAAAGTAGCTTAATCGATTCTCATCTGTGTAACTAATTTGGGGGAAAAGGTCAGCCCTAAAGCTTACAAGACCAACTCATATCCTTCCTCACCTATCCCCAAAAGTCACCAAATTCTTGAAATTAGGTACCCATACTTTAGCGTCAACGGCGACACCAGCTGCGAGTATTACATGTAAAGAGGTATGAGGCCGCATTTCGTAAAGCACAAGGAAGTGTACCGGAAACAATAACAACGCTAAGAAAAGACCGCGTATCAATGGTTGCAACTCGAAAAAGAAAGCATCCCTTCCCGTCTCCCTTTTATGTACAATTACGTTCACGGCACAACTTACCAAAGAGGATAGACGAACTGAAAAAGCGCACGGGATTTCTTCCGGTGCCAATGCTTGTTTGTGGACAGATTTTCGCGATGAGGGGTTCTAATGTATGTACCCCGCATGCACGACACCGAAGTCTAAAACCTTGACAAAATACAGAGTAAGCGGGAGCTACGTTCTAATCACTCGTGCGGTTCTGTGAGAATAATTTTCCTGGTCATGGTGGAGGAATTAGGACCAAAAGAAAGGCAGAAATCCCAAATGATGTAGTAGGGATTGTGGCTGAGACTTTCCTAAGCTTGTCGCCGATGACAGAGCTTGCCTCCGTAGGCCGGCCTGCTCTCAATGTTGTTTAGCCGGGTCGAGTTTTTGAGCTTGCCCGACCCTTTTCAGCAGCAGGGAAACGATGCTCTGGTAGCGTGGGGGTGGGAAAGTCCTAGCCTGAAGCCTCAACGACTAAGAAGTGTCTCTGGGCCTTCTAACTTTCCTCTCCAAGTGTGGTTGATTATTGGAAGCCAGGTTTTGCCCTACCAGGCTATCAAAAGCAATTTTATATGTTTGACAGCTTGCTTTTTCTCCTGTTCTCAAGTGAAAGACTGGGTTCGCCAAGGTATGGGCAAGGTCATGGTTACGATTATTTCTTCAAATTAACTCATAGGGTTGAGGCTAGTTATAAGAAGCGTTATCAGAATGTCAATCCAATATGTCGAACGCTATTTACACGTTCTTCTTTTCTTCGCTTGACTGTAACTGCGAAGACCAAAATTTACCTCACTGATACTGTGTTATCAACTCGATTCAAAAGTTCCAAGTTGAGGAATAATTCGTCCATTCGAGTTCTAAACTACTTTTGAAGTTAAGCCACTCAATTCTATTTTTGTACTGGCGTATACGTAAAAATTAATCCCCATTCAGAAAGGTCTATAGTTCCGCTATTCCGGCCAACGCTGATGAGAATTTCATTGCGTTAGTTCCCCGGGAGCTTGGTCTATGTAACTCATTGAAGTGTTAGGAGTACCTGTAATTGAACCATGAGAGAAAATATCAAGACGTTCTTCCAGGCCTAAGAGAAGGGACTCGAACAAGCTGCCTTCGAATTATAGAGTAAAGCGATTACTTTGGGAGTTTCGCCCGATCACCTCTTGCAACCTTGAGTCCTGTTGATCAGCCAAAATCAGTAGCAAAATCATGTTAATAGTTCATCTTACGGATCTGGTCTTAGCAGATGGCTGACTTTGTTGACTGAACAGGGGCCGAATTTGTTGCTTTAGATTTTGAGTCTTTATTACGGAAGTACAAAACCTCTCTGTATCCCTTCTAGACTTTACTCTGCATTCGGAAAAGATTTGCTACAGAAGCTGTGTGGGGCTTGCATATATTATGGTATCACCAAATGATAATCTGATATCAGCGTGAAGTGGGGGGGTATATGAGGGCCCAATACAACCAAAAACAAGAATTGAATTGAATACACCAAAGACAAAGTTATGGCAGCTCTACTGTTAGTCTAGAAATATACCGTTTACCAGCGAAACTATCAGAAAGCAAAATGGGAACCTCAAACTTCTTCCTCCTTCCGACGCACCAACTTGCAATATTCACGACTATCATAAGCCCTATTGTCCTATTCTTCATGTTTTATCTCTACACCACTCCTACAATCCTCACGGACCGGCGACGATGGCATCTCCCCCCTGGTCCACGCGGTCTTCCCTTCATAGGTAGTTTCTTCGACCTAGCCGACCCCGACAAAGTGCGCGAATTAGCAATTTCCTGGACACAAAAATACGGCGAAATATTTCACACCAAAATCGGAGGTGCAGACTACATCTGGCTCTCTTCGCCCCGCGCAGTCAAAGAACTCATGGACAAGAAATCCGCCATCTACTCCTCGCGTCCTCGCACACCTTTAGCGGGCGAAACAGCAAGTGCAGGACGAAGACAATTATATCTTCCTTACGGCCCGCAATATCGGGCTTTGCGGAAGATCAGCCATACTTGCTTGAATGTTACGCAGAGTGCGGGGTACAGACCCGTGCAGGATTTAGAGAGCAAACAGTTACTTTTTGACCTGTTGAAAACCCCGGAACGGTTTTATGACCATAATAGGAGGTATTCTGCAAGTGTTATTATCAGTGTTACTTATGGCCATCGGATCCCGGATTGGAATAATGGGCTGGCGGATCAGATCTATAAGGTGATAAATAATTTACAACAATTCGCATCGCCGGGGACTTGGATGGTCGATACTTTTCCTTCACTAACTGCGTTTCCGGAGGTGTTTTTTGGGAAATGGAAGAGCTTTGGTCAGAAGTGTTTTGAGCATGACGCGCCGATCTACTTGGGACTCTGGAACTCGCTAAAAAAGGAGATTAAGGAAGGGAAGGCGAAAGATTGTTTCGCGAAGGAATTTGCTGAGAATGAGCCTGAGCAATTGGGTTTGGATACTCTGCAATGCGCGTATGGGTGCGGTGGTCTTGTTGAAGCTGGAGCTGAGACGACGTCTGCTGCTTTGAACAATTTTCTCTTGATGGTCATTCTGTACCCGGATGTTGTGAAGAAGGGGCAGGAAGAAGAGCTGGATCGTGTGGTTGGGAGCGATAGATATCCTTCTTGGGAGGATTGGGACGAGTTGCCATATATTCGCGCGGTGATTAAAGAGTTGCTAAGGGTGAGACCGCCGAATAAAATTGGCATGCAGCATTCTGTTATTGAGGACGATTGGTATAATGGGTATTTTATTCCAAAGGGAGCCTTAGTTATGTTGAACTGGTGGTATGTATTCTTCCCTCTCGTTGTTCTCAATCTCTCGCTAAGATGAAAAAGGGCTATGCAGTATGATCCCAAGCGATGGGAAAGCCCATATGAGTTCAGACCGGAACGATATCTCGATTATCCACTTCCGGCTTTTTCCTACGTTAATACCGCTGATCCCAATACGCGAGATCATTTTGCTTACGGGGCCGGGAGGAGAATTTGTCCTGGTATCCATCTTGCTGAAAATTCATTGTTTCTTAATATCAGCCGGATATTATGGGCTTTCAACATCAAGAAGAAGATTGGAAAAGACGGGAATGTTATCGAGCCGACAACAGAATCGTTACCGGGATGGTTAATTATCCCCCAGCCGTTCGAGTGTACAATCGAGCCAAGGTCACAGAAATACGCCAGAATGATTGAGGATATTTGGAAGAAAACTGAGGCGGGACTTGAATCAGATGATTATCAACTGAATTGGGATTCAAAGGGAAATGTGTCTTGAGGTTTTCAGAGAGGAAACACCGTACTTTCAATCTAAATTTCTCATATCAGAGAGACTCTTTTATGGATACTTGCACGAGGGTCTGCATATCCGGGAAAGTTAAAAAATAAAACACGCTCAAAGACTGTGGAGGCTACCCCGAACTAGATTGCTCCTCAGCCCCCAATAAATTGCAGTTGACTAGAATATCCCTGTGTAAACATTTAAACACCATTCAAACATTCAGATGTCCCCAAATTTACCTAAAAGACCAAAATGCCCCTTTTCCTTAAGAAATAGTTCAAAGATTCAAGTTAATATCTTCGATTGTTTTGGAATAATACAGTAATTCAACTTGTAATTCTAATTATTCTAGGTTGTCAGAATTAGTATTTTCCTTACTGCTAATTCCAGATTTGTAGATCAATGTTGTTGATTACTCGAGGATAGAACAACAGACACTAAAAAATAAATGGTAAGTATAAAATTTCCTATTTAAGGAAATATTGACGAACAGAGGGCAAGCTAGTCTTTTAGGTCAAAGTCAGGGATATCCGAGTTCTCATTAACTAATATAGGGACATTCCAGTCAGTCGCCGCCCATTAAATTCCCCATACGAATAGGGCTTGAAAGAGACCCGGTTCCACTTATTCTCAACCACTGACAGGTTTTCTAAAGTAAGGCGTCATATCGTCATTCAAGATATAAGAATTCTGGCTGAAAATCAGTAAATAACCACAGAAGCCAATGAAGACCTAAACAATATACTTACAGCCATATTTCTTCTCCTCAATGCTTCATCCTCTTCCATAGCTTTACATCTCTCAAAGAACTCTTTTCGTTCATCTGCCACATTTTCATCCCAGAGCCTATTGAAATTTGCAAGAGAACTTGGATTGATGATCTCTTTCCACTTTTGAACCCGTACTTCAGAGTAAGCGTCGAGAATCGAGTCATCTGTAAGACCGTTCTGGAGAGCGATTAGACAATCGAAGAGGCTTGTTATATCTGCGATTCCGCCTGTGAGACCCATTCCACCACTTCACGCATCTATTAGTAACGTTTCTTCCAACAGAAGAAAAATCATGATAGATACGAGGAGATTTACAAAGGATTACACAGATGAGCAGCATCGGCGGCTAACAGAATTCTTCCAACTCTCATCTTTGGCACACATCTTTGATGCAACTTATAAGGACTCGCATTCGTCAGTCTATAATCTCCTGGTTTCGGCTTTCCTGGAAGGATTTGCTCATATCGCATTGGCAATCTTGCGAGATATTCTTCGGTCGTAAGGCCAGGAACATCGCCATAAGTAACTCTCCACATTCCATCTCTAGTGATTCTTGCGGCCATAAACCAGTCTTTGGGATCGAGAATGAATTGGGAGTCCCAGTAATTGAATTGGGTGAAATCATAATAGACCTAGAGACCTCAGCCACTTTTCAAGAAAGAATAGGATTTACCTACATTGGTAGCAATAATCTGACTCTCCAAAGTGATACCAGGAAACTCATCACCATACGAACATTTCCTCACAGTACTATTCGCGCCATCACAACCCACAACATAATCCGCACCCAGGATCTTTTCCCCCTCCCTCGTCCGCACTTTGACCCTCGCCTTCCCCTCACTCTGCTCAACACCCACAACATTGTGGTTCCACAACATCTCCGTACATCTCTGCCCCTCAAATTCCCTCAAAAGAATCTCATCAAACAAATCGAGCGGCAAGCAAACAGTTGAATCCTCGTTACTTAAATCCGCACGGATGCCACCGAGAATCTCTCCGTCCACAGTGCGCCAACATACACCTGCTGGACGGAAGCCTTCTGCTTGGACTTTCTCGAGGACACCAGCCCGACGAAGTTCTCGCACTGAGGATGGTGCATAGTGAGCAGCGCGAGGATTGGTGTCTAGCGCTGAGGCTTGATCGAGGAGTTGTACTTGGATTTTGGCTTTGGAGAGGAGGATGCCTAGGAGGAGGCCGGAGGGTCCAGCGCCTACTATTATAATCTGTTGGGCTGGTTATCAAGGTAGCTTTTCATAACGAGTCTTGCATATACCTTCGAAATCTTGTTTGCGGGCGCCATTTTTTGGGAAGTTACTATGGAATTGTGACTTCAGACTCCAACCTTTTCAGATATTGAAATGAAAACAGAACTGTCGTTGTTAAAAAAAAGGGCGTTCTACGAATACTGGCTCGAAAACTACCACTCATCATAACGAACCACGCCTTGTGGGGTCCTTATCAAGAGTCTTTTTTCAATGCCTAGTCAATTATTCAGAGTGTAGTACTTCATAGATATGGAGTTAACTTGAGTAACAATGTGGGGTAGCGTGGCAGCTATCTATGGTTACAACTTAACTAGTAATGCGGGGCCTTTATGTTTTCCGTACAAATCGACGATTCTGCCGTTTCCAGAACCGTAAGCGAGTCACAAGGATTTCATTAAATGTCTTTTGACATATACAGTACGATTGCCTGCGAAAGGCTACAGTGAGCGCGCGCGAGCCACAGGAAGACCGCCGCCAATAAAACGCCATGAAAACTTTTTCGACACCTCAAGTTTCTTCAACCTTCGGTAATTATCACTGTCGATAGGGTCAAAAGGTTAGGTTCTGTCTTTTGGTCTGGGTTCGAAATAGAAGTTAAGCTCGAGAAGAATTTGATCATTCTCTTATGTAAACACGACCACGTTCAACAGTTTGGATATTCATGGCTAAATAACGAGTAATTAATTAAAACATCTAGTCCTATTATCCGGCTTTAACTACCGATCCATTCCTGCTGTGGAACTTAATAACAGTATGTAACATCAGGAAATGCATCCAAAGCTGATCCACGTTCCGGCACTTGAGGGTTCGCCGGCTTCTTAAAATATAATCATGCTCGAACCAAAACCAGGTTTTCTAGTCCATTTTAAAAATTAACTTTGTATATAGATATTAGATAATGCTTCTAGTATCTAGACTTAAATTTCAATTGTGTCACGGTACTAGTCACATGGGGTCACATACTGACTCGCTTAATTAGTCGAGTAGCACATCTAGGTATTTAACTACCTAAATTTAAACTTCATACGTAGAGAGCCCTCTACCTACTCTCTATCATAGATATCTCATCCTCTTTATCATAGATATTTGATTCAAAAGACTTGTTTCCTTTCAACGCCTTCAGAAATTATGATTATAATTTATCTATGATCCTCAAATGTTGCTTTTAAGTATAATCGCCGTCCGACATACGTGTTAATGAATTCATCTACTACTACGAGTATCTCTATTCTTAATCGCTAATCGCATCCGCATCGGAAAATAGGCGCATATAAGCCAGACGTCTTTTTAAAATTCGCATTTAACCCATTCCTATCTACATTATCCTTACATATCTAGCAACCATCTCCTACAATTACCTACAACAATCTCCCTCTTATCATCTTCACTTTCGCACTCACCCCTCAATCCCTCCCTCCTCCAAAGAAAAACCACCCTCCCACATACCTCCTCAAATCCGTATAATTAAAAAGCCTACTCCAAACACATCCACACTCACCAGCTCCAATCCTCAAAAAATACCTAGACTTTCTCAGAACACACCACTTCCCCCAATCTAGTACAATCCTCTCGTCTCGATGGTGATATATTCCTCGTTCCCCGGATCGTCTGGGACTCTTATACTGAGATTGCACTTGCCCTCCCATGAATCCTTTAACAAACTCTGCTTACTAATCAACAATAAAAAAGCCTCCATCCCTTCCCGAAAAAGGTATAATATATAAAAATACTTCGTACGTGCGCTCGAAGTGGATACGCCAACAGCCTACAGTGTCAAACTAAGACTCACGGAAACGTGATCTGGTATCGTAGGCCAAACGATTAATCCTACGGAGAGGAGACATTATGAAAATGGGTACCAAGTATTTCTACTATACTCCACTTCCAGTGCACATTTTTTACTTCTAACAGCCTTTCCAGTAGCCAGTCCAGTCTAGTGTCTAGAAGGAATATAGAAATAGGCGTAACTTCAAAGAAGATAAACAAACAAAAGCATTCCATTCCACATAACATAGATCCTACATCTCACAAAAGTCCTTCTACAAGTATATATCCACAAAACGCGCCTTTCTCATTCACTAATTCAGTTAAATTAAAAATCGAAAAATCAGGATTAAGATATAAATTTACAACCAACCTCCATTGCAAGGTTCCAGCTCTTACTTCGAAGTACCTATCTACCCTCTAACAGTACCGGTAGCTAAATATACATCTCTTTATTCCTTGTTCTAATTAAATTAGAGTTACAACTTGGCGTGTGGGTAATTAAATTTACCTTGTTTTTACAGAGTAAATTTACCGGTAACTCCACATTATCTTATCGGTCAGAAGTTAGTTAGGTAAATTTACCCCTCTTTCGCACATGCTACTTCGAAGTATATCGTAATTTCCTATAGTAGGTAAGAGGAAACTTACAAGTAGCCCCTCTTAATACCGCTCTACAACAAAATACCTCGTAGAAAGCCTCCGGAGGTAGACTAGAGGTATGTAATAGAGCTTTTCTAGCCACCTCCGTTAGGGAGTTTATATGTTGGGGGTTTATTGGAATATTTTCACAAAGGTAATTTACAATACATTGTGTCTGTGTGCGCCGCGTGCAAGCGAACCAAGTATATATTTATCCCACCCCAAAGATTCGGTTCCTACCGAAGTAGAAGTTCAAGCCTTGAGGTCTAAGCCAAGAAGCATAAATAGGTGCCATTCTGGCGGGGTACGAGAAGACCCAGAAAAAAACCCACGCATTTGAGGTTCTGAAGTATTAAATATTGAAGGAGATCGAAAACCGGTCTTTCGATTTGACAGGAGTGTCCGATCGAGGGCCGTAAGAGAAAAAAACCACTTCTTCGGTTCAATAGCAGTGTCCGATTCGCGGTCTGCAAGTGCGAAAACCACCCATCTGGTTGAACGAAGGTTGTCCGATCGGTATTCCAGAAATGCCGATGGCGGCCGGGTTCCAAAAGCGGAAGTGCATAGCCAAATGGAGACACCAGAGAGGCATTGAGGGAGGGGTCGGTAAAGAGCAACAACGTTGGTGGACCCATAGATACCCACTAAATACCCACTCCGGGCCAGCTTGGCTGATGCAGCCTTCAGAGTGTTCGCATCGAGCCTGGAAGGCTAACATACGGCAGTTACTGTTACTGATGATTCGGTTGGTGTTTTTTTTTAGAACCAACATTGTTCCCCGCTATTAAAAGGTTCGCGTCCACCACTAACACCACGATGTTTCTTACACAACGACGGTTGAACTTGTTCATCGACTCGATAGACGATAGTCTGGTTTGGCTTATCAGTGGCTCAGATCGTCAATATGATACCCCTCGAAGTGTCCCTCCCGCCGTGGTCGTCGCTGGGCAAGCAATCATGGGCGACTGCTGTCATTGTTTTGGTGACTGTCATGGTGTGGTATAAATCAGTTCAAAACTACCGCTGGAACAAGAAATACAAGTTTCCAAATCGAATACCAGGAGTTCCAATCTTTGGAAACACATTCCAGCTCCCCCCAATCAACCAAGGACTCTGGGGGAATGAGAAGAGAATGAAATATGGTGAGATGTAAGCAACTCCTCCTCTTCGTCTCCAAAAACAAAAAGAAGAATGATAGATCATCGGAAGCGTCAAGTGAGATAATCGAATACTGACAAAAGGAAAATAATAGGTTCACCTGCAAATTCGGCGTCCAAACCTGGGTCTTCCTCAACTCCTCCCGCGTGGTAAAAGACCTCCTCGAAAAGCGCTCCGCCATCTACTCCTCGCGCCCCCACCTTCCCATGGCCTCAACCCTGATGTCGGGATCCTCCCGCGTCCTCTTCATGGGCTACAACGACCGCTGGCGTGCTATTCGAAAAGTAATGCACTCCATCCTCAACGCCAAGAACGCACCAACCTTCGCATCCTTCCAGGATATCGAGTCCAAACACCTGTTGTATGATTATTTGCACAGTCCCGACAAGTGGAGTTTAGCGAATCAGAGGTACTCGAACAGTGTAGTTATGAGTGTGGTTTTTGGAAAGAGACAGGAACTGGATCATCCGGAAACGAAGGAGTTGCTAGAGACCAGCGCAGATATTTTGAATGCGATGCAACCGGGTGCTAATATTGTCGACGTTTTGCCATTTCTAGAAAAGTTGCCGACTTGGTTGCAGTGGTGGAGATCCAGAGGGCTGAGGGACCAGGAGAAATGCAAAAGGTGAGATACTCAATTTGAAAAATGAGTTTGGATGCTAACCCCCTCGAAGAGTTTATCAACGTGAAGTCGCAGAGTTGAAGGCCAGAGTCGAAGCAGGAACAGCTCGCGATTGCTATGCCCTTCAATTCATGAAAAACCCAGAGTCTCAGAAATTTGGCGAGACACAGTTTCTTTTCTCTCTCGGTTCTCTATTAGAAGCTGGATCTGATACTTCTCGTGTCGCTATTACCCAAGTCTTGGCGGCGGCATGTGTTGATCCTCGCTGGGTGAAAACAGCCCGCGAACAGCTGGATTCAGTTTGTGGATCCAACGCAGAGCGTCTTCCCAGCGTTTCGGATCGTGCCCAGCTGCCATATATTACAGCAGTGACAAAAGAATCATTTCGATGGAAGCCCCCACCACAAATTGGGGTTCCCCACATGTTGACTGAAGACGATGAGTATGAAGGATACCGATTTCCAAAGGGGACCGTTTTCACTTGGAATGCTTTTGGAATTATTCTCAATGAAGAGGAATACGATGAGCCGTTGCGGTTCTGGCCAGAACGATTTTTGAATGAAGATTTGGAGAACGTTCTGAAGGGACATTGGGGATTTGGTGCTGGTGAGTCCTTCCTTCCTGGATTTGCGTGAGGTATATTCTAACTGTTTCTGTAGGACGAAGGGTGTGTCCTGGATATCACGTTGGGGAGTCCAATGTTTTTATCGCTATTGCGAGGTTGCTCTATTGTTTCGAGTTCGAAGCTGTTGAGGTAAGTCGATACAGCATTCAATATCCCCAAAGAATGTCGCTTACCAAAATCCAGGATCAACCTATTGATGTTTTCAAAACTAACTGGGCGGATCATCTTGGGGCTCCTTTTGCGATGAAAATCAAGCCACGAAGTCCCGCACACGCAGCATTGGCTGAAAGAGAAGGGAAGGTCGCTGCGGAAACTAAGTATTAGAAGCCAAATTAGTGTGTATAGAGAACAAAGAAAAAGAATGTTATTACGATATACAACTGCAATTTCTCGTGAAAAACAATAGAAAAGTCCAGCGATTACGCGGTGTCACAATGTTGTTTTTCTTCAACAAGACTTGCGTGTTCTAGTCTTCTTAGAAATCAAGTAGGTGGAGGCATCTGGTAGCCAAGGCTTATGCCCATAGCGAGATATGCAAATAGAAACCTCAACTTGAAGCTCAAACCTCAAAATCAGAGATATGATAGCCCTATAGGAGAAACACAACTTGCCGCGGAAGCAGTCAAAAGGAGCTTTGTGTTACATTACCCAGGCGTGACTTTACTTGTACCAACCAATCTTGTGTTGCCAATGTCTCAGCCTTCTTCGGTGTATTCTCAGCCCTCTTTGGTGTATCAAAGTTTGTGTTCTCGTCGCACGTGCTGGCGGCGGGTGTGACCTTCTGCGAAGCAAGGCTGGTAATGAAGACATCCCCAATATCCAGATTTGTACAAAGTCCCGCTTGAACGGAAGTTGTTCAAATTTATTCCCAACCCTCCAAATTTGTACCAAGTCCCACTTGAACAGAGGTTGTTCCAATTTACTTCTATTGCGTCTGTCAGCAGAGATCTGGACCCCCTTTTCCCAGAGCCACAATCGAGATCGTCTCACTCGGCGGTCGGCCTCGCTTGTCTCCACATTTGCGATCTTGCCGTTCATGCATCGATATTTTTGTCGTGGAGTTGAGTCAAGACGTTGGCTTATCTAAGCCTGAGTCATCACGCCGGTATCAGCATCGTCTTTAAGGTTATCGATAGAAAAATTCGAAGGCTTGATTTCGCAGAAAATCTACGAGCAGGCCCGAAGCGTAAAGTTACGTACGTATCATGCGGATTTTGGAGTGTCGATTCTCAAATCTTCCCTTCCCAACTTTCGGAAATCAATGGCCATACCGGGACTCGGCGCGTCTGCATTCCAACGCTTCAAGGGCTCAATGGTACAGAGAAAATTTACTCTGGTCTCCAGAGGCGTGGTGTAATCTCTGGTAAGGAGTAGAGCGCATGAAATCGGTTGGATCAGCGACAGGCGACCGTCACATAGGCCGGATTTACTCGAGCATCCCTGAGCCAGAACGATGACAGCGTGGGATTGCCAGACGACAGTGATATTTGTTGATGTGGAAGAAAGCGGCTCTCCCCTGATCAGCGTGGAGAGCCGCGCACCTGCATTTCCTAACGAGTTGTGTTGATTCGCTTGCTGGCACTGGCAAATGTGGTTAATTTGTGGGTGCCGCGCTAATGCAGGTGACCTCGCCAAAGTCAGGCGGGCCATTGGCTCGGCGATTAGATCCCGACCCACTTTAACGTCTTCTAGACCCATCTGGCAAGGGAGTGAGATGAGAAGCAATTTCCCTTGGGTCAGAAGTGCTTGCGAAGTGCTTGCGATGGGACTGGATGGGCCTCTCTAGAGTCTATCCTCCGTACTTTTCGGGGGGCAGGGTGTCGCTGGGTGTCGCTGGGTGAATTCTGGAGAAGCAGATGAACAATCGGGCCAATGGAGATGGCCCATCGCTTTCCCCTTTCGGGGCTTGGAGGCCTTCTCGACCCTCGACCTCGTCGCCGCCCGGTCACTTCTCCGTAGAAAGCTTCTCTCTTTCCCGCCTCGACCTCTCCTTCTCCATCTTCCGCTGCTTCTGCTTGTTTTTGCTCTTCTTCGCTCTGGCTGTTAGCCGCCACACTCGTTGCCCGCAGCACTATCACTTTCACCATCACTATCACTATCAGTCACCACCACCACCACTACCATTCCCCATTTAATATCAATACTCACCAAGTCACTCGTTTGCGACAATAGTGTAATTCCATTGCTCATCTCCTCCAGTTACACCAAAATAGGAGAAGAACGAGGGGTCGGTACGAGTTCTCGATCCTCTACAGGCATAACAAGCACGGGAGCACAGGAACAGAGCACATCCGACGATGAAGTTTTTGGATATTAAGAGTGCCGTGGGCACCGCCATCCTCTTGATATGGACATTGCCAACCGACGCGAAGCATGGCCTGCGCAGTCTGTCGCATGCGCATATGGAGCGCTTCGTGAAGCGACACCAGCATCAGAAACTCCACATGTCGCCAAGAGCAGACGGTGCTGAGACGACACTGGCGCCTCGTGGAGGAAGTTGTCAATTCCCTTCAGATGCGGGATTGTTCGCCGTGACGCCCGGTTCAAAGAATGCAGGATGGGCAATGAGCCCCGATCAACCGTGTGAGCCAGGCAGCTATTGCCCTTATGCTTGCCCATCGGGTCAAGTCATGGCACAATGGGACCCATCGGCCACCTCCTACACGTATCCCCAGTCAATGGTATGTAGAAGGGAAACGCTCATTGTGTTTGACTAACAATATGGTAGAACGGAGGTCTCTTCTGTGACAAGAGTGGAAAAGTCACCAAGCCTTTTCCAAACAAGCCATATTGTGTTGACGGTTCAGGGACCATTGGAGTAAAGAACAATGCTGGATCGGGTGTTGCTTTCTGCCAGACGGTGCTTCCAGGAAACGAAGCCATGATAATCCCAACCCATATATCAAGCTTCGGGAAATTGGCTGTACCAGAACCAAGTTACTGGTGTTCCACCGCCGCACAGTAAGTCCCTTTGATCAATCTGGTATTTCGTTTGCTAATGTTGCAAAGCTACTATATCAATGCTCCAGGAGTAAGCGCTGAGGAGGGTTGTGTCTGGGGTGATGAAACTAAGCCAATTGGAAATTGGGCTCCTTACGTCGCAGGAGCTAATACTGATGCCAATGGACAAACTTTCATCAAGATTGGTTGGAATCCTATCTGGACTGGTTGTGATCTTTCCAAGACTCTCCCAAATTTTGGTATCAAAATCGTTTGCGCTGGTTCAGGTTGCAATGGCACTCCTTGCTCGATCGATCCCACGGTCAATGGCGCGGGTGGGGTCACCAGCGCTCAACAATCCGTTGGAGCAGGTGGTGCGAGCTTCTGCGTTGTTACCGTTCCCAAAGGCTCCTCTGCAAACGTGGAAGTCTTCTCAGTTGGTGGCGGAGGCGGTTCCAAAGGCGATGATAAAGACAGCAAACCAACTATTAAGGCAGTCGAACCCCCCAAAGAGGAGCCTCCCAAGGAGGAGCCCAAGGAGGAGCCTCCTAAGCCTAGTCCATCCCCTAGTCCGACACCAACCCCATCGTCCACCTCAACCACTGAAAAGCCAACATCGAACTCGACCCCGACTAGTGGGGAACCCAGTTCAACCCCTAGCTCGAGCTCTTCAAGCAGCTCAGAGTCTAGCACCTCAGAACTCAGCACCCAGGAGAGTTCTTCCTCCTCCTCTTCTTCTTCTTCTTCTTCTTCTTCTTCTTCTTCTTCTTCTTCTTCTTCTTCTTCTTTTTCCTCTTCGAAAGCCTCATCAACGTCAAAATCGAAATCCAGCTCCAAAGCATCCACAACTCCTTATCCAACAGCAAGAAATAACCACCATATTCTTTTTGAGAACGTAACATCAATGGCAATTCAACCATCAGCCACTGGAACCACCCCAGTAAACGTCAATGGTGCGTCCGAACCAACGGCAACAGACACAGCAACAGACGCAGCAGCAAAGAAGAGCGTAGCAGACAAGATCTCTTCCTCCGGGTCTGCCATGATCTTTGGCGCCGTCTTCGCTCTCGTCTCAGCATGCCTTCTATAAGCTTGCCAAAGTACGCCATTGGCATAGCCATTGACTGATGCCATATCCACTTTGGATAACACATTTACCGACCGTCACGAAACAAATCTGATTCTCAACTTGAACATATGGCAACTTTAAGTATTTCTAAAACGTCCGGATATACGTAAATTTTAATTCTTCGCATGGAATTCATCTATTTCTTTCAAGAGAGATCGAGATTCTTTCACGAGTCCGCTTCCCAACGCAAACTGTACATTCTGTTGGTTGAATGGACGGAACACCACCCATCTTATGCACATATTGTTCATCAAACGTTCATCCTGCTGGAGCAGCTGAAGATGCACCTTGCAATGTTGGCTGATACCCTTTTTTGTCGTTTTTATTGCGCGTCGTTTTTTGATTTTGCTTTTTGAAATTTGGCTATATATTGATTGTTTTTTGCTTGTATATTTGAAGAGGAATTTACTCACTTTTTTGGATATGAGACTTTTTAAATATTTAGGGGGGGNGGGGGTTTACGGATTGTTGTATATTTTAGGATGAAGAGCGATGGGGGGAAGCTTCTTTTCTTTACGAAGTTTATGGTGTTGATGTATGTGTGTCATGAACAAATATGTTCTGCTTCTACTTGCGATTATTTTAAGGAGGGATTTGGGTGGTTTTTAAGTTGGGGGGGGAGAACAGGGGGGGAATTTAGGGAAGGGGGGACTTGCAGAGGATGAAAAATAAGCTAAGAGAGAAATCAGAAATGGAATATTTTGATTTATCTTACTTCTTGCTGTGAGGTCTTCTTTCGCTGACTTTGAGCAATAGTATCAAAAAAGCGACATACGAGTACTAACTATCAATTTGCTTAGCGTGCTACTATTCTAAGCGAATCCTAGTCGGACTATGTTTGCCGCAAAGCTGCATACTGGAGGTGCAGGGGGGGCAATGCATACTGTTTGAACCAACAGAGGTGTTGTTGGCCGAAGTTGTTGGCGCAAGATGTCCCTAGATGGGGAATTTGAAAATGGTTCACGAACGACACCACGAGATGGAAAAGTGACGACGGTTGTTGGATTCAACAGCTTCATAACCTCACGAAACTTCTCGCGTATAGTCGAGAGAGCGGCAGCGTACAATAAGTAGCAAGCAGCCTTCTTGGTGCCAACTCCAACGGCCAACATCATAACCTCTTGGTACTACAGTTTATTCCACTCGAGACTCCCAACACAAACTCCTCACAACGTGGTCGAGCATGGCGATACCACCGCAGAAAACAGCACTGGTTACAGGGTAAATACACCATCCTCCTTTAAAACTTCTAGCTACAACCAAAAAGGCTCTGACATCCATATAGCTGCACCCCAGGTGGAATCGGAAATGCACTAGCCAGAGAACTCCACTCCCGCGGCCTGTTCGTCTTCGCCACAGCACGAACACTCGAGAAAATCACAGATCTAAAGGAATTAGGCATAGAATGTTTGCATCTCATAGTAGACGACACCGAAAGCGTCAAAGCCTGCCATGAAAAAGCGGTACAGATACTTAATGGAAGGGGTCTCGACTTCCTCATCAATAACGCTGGGAAAAGTATCCACATCCTCACCACGATCTCTCTTACCTGCTAAATTGCTAACACCAACCACCCAGCAATCGTCCGCCCCGCAATCGAAATCAACATGTCAGAAGCTCAATCCCTATTCGCAACCAACATCCTCGGCATCATGCACCTAACCCAAACCTTCTCCCCTCATCTCCTCCTCGCAAAAGGAACCATCGTCAACATCGGCTCGGTAGCAGGGCACACCCCCTCCCCTTCAACGGCGTCTACAGCGCGACCAAAGCCGCGCTGTACGCCTACAGCGCGTGTATGCGTGTCGAACTCGCGCCCTTTGGTGTACACGTTGTGTATGTGCAAACCGGCAATGTAAGGACGGGGATTATGCAAGCGGGAACGAGGTTAGGGGACGGGAGTGTTTTTTTGCCGGTTGAGGATGGGTTTTTGGAACGTCAGGGGATTGCGGCGAGGACGGGGATGGAGCCGGGGGTTTTTGCGGGACGGTTGGTGGGGAGGTTGGTGCGGGGTGGTGTTGGGGATGTGGTTTGGGAGGGGGANGGGGTGGTGTAGGGTTGGGGGGGTTTTGGAGGAGGTGTTGCCGTTTTCTGTTTGGAAGTGGCTTTTTTGGTATGGGTATGGGATGTGGAGGTTGGGGAAGTGAGTATGTGGATGATGTTGGATATTAAATTGCTAATGAGTTTTCTTTTGGAGATTTCGAATAGAGCACTTGAAAGAGGTGCAAATGTTTACGCAAATAACACCTAGATTAAGAACCTCTGTTCATACAGGGAGCTGTTCAAAGTAAGAAGCAGTTTGATCATGTTCCTAAGCTAGTCGCAGTATTTTTCTTGCTATAAATACTCTGCGACAAACATGTCTTCCAAACCAGAGCATCGCTTACCTGTCGAAATTCGTTGACTATTACAGTATTACTCCTTTCGATTCGTTAATATAGTCTTCTACACGCTATGCAAATCAATTCCTCGGCTTTTACTACCTATTTATGTCGTTTTGGCGACCGATATAATAACACTAGGCTAGATTACTTTGGTATATTAAAAGCCGGATACGATTAATCGATGGTTTTTCTTTCTCAGATACGTGCAAGAGGTACGCTAACCTAGAGGGTATATTTAGAGCAACGAGAGTATTCGAGAGTTCTTTCCTACCTAAATATTCATATAGAGACCCCACCAAAATCTGGATTATTATTCTAATATTTCCAAATCATTCAAATAAAGAATTTTCTTGTTTTTATATAGCTTTTCTAGAACTATTTTATTATTCTAATTATTTCGAGTAATTAAATTAAGTCAAGTTAAAGGATATCTAATTACTTCATTTACTTAACTTGATTTTTAGTTACGAATTGTGTCTAATAATTAGAAGAAGTAAGGGTAGTTGTTCTTAATTACTAGACTGACAAAGAGAAACGATAATACAAGAGATTACTATAGCTTTTACCCCTTATTACGATGAGCCTTTTAACTAAAGAAATATGTAATAGTAATTATTTCTATCGTTCCCCTTGAAAGCTTGGAGATGCTTTGAATAGTGAATTATCTCACGTGCTCCTTCAAGACTAGAATTACCAGGTTCTAGAGTGAACATCGCCAAATTCACCTAGTAAAAGTCATACAAATAAGCGAGTTTGAAACTATAACAAATTGACATTGAGTCACAATAGGAACCTCTGACCAACGCCCATTTCTAGGGATGCTTCCCCTTTCAGAAGTGACTCCCATTATGAATACAAAATAGAAGTGAATTACAGCTTGTCCAGTGGGCTCACCCTTGTACTCCTGCGCCCTCAAATACTCCCTCAACCTGCTGCAAAGAACCGTCTTCCTACTTTTCCAACCCAACTTTCTTGACCTTCAATAAGAAAAGTCAATACTTGTCTACATACACATTGACTTCCATAATCTCAAGACCGTTTTGCGCATCAGATTAGAAGTCCCTAGGGTACTTGTCCGGGTAAAATTCCTTGACCTTTTTACAACACACAGAAGACATTAAGAGACAAAAGGTTGATCAAGAATACTGACCGGATACCTCATCTTCAGTCATCCACAAAGTACTCTCAACTAAGCCATCATGGTCCGCCACAACCCCATCGCCGAGAAGGAGAAGAATCTCCAAGCCTCTAACCAAGCTCTGCGAACACACCTCGCAGACTTAGAGAAGAGCCAGCTCACCCTAGAACAATCCAACACTTCCTTGGATAGCCAAAACACCGAGTTGAAGGAGGAAAATGCCACGCTTCAGAAGACAAATGCTTCACTTGAAGTCAGCAATACGACTTTGAAGCAACTCAACACCACCTTGCAATCCCGAAACACCGCTTTGCAAACCGAGACTCAAGATCGCGTTGCCGAGTTGGAGGCATTGAAGGAGCGTACTGCTTCACTGGAACAAGAAGTTTCCAAGCTGGACGTAGACCAGACACTCGCTCGTGAGCTCATGCAAGACGAAAATGAGAGTCTTAAGGAGCGCAACGTGGTTTTGGAAAATACCAACACGGCTCTGGTATCAGAGAATGAGGAGCCTCGGAAAGCATCCATTGAATATTATGAGAATGCTAATGGCCTCGAAGAAATCAAGGAGGAGAAGGCTGAGCTGGAGAAGCGCATTGCAGATCTCGAGGAGTCGATCAGAGATGGCAAAGTATACGATGTCCAATTTCATGATGAACTCACAGCAGCAGAGGCTACTTTGGAAGCCGAGAACGACACCCTTCAACAGCAAGTCGCCATCCTCGAGGCTGCTAATAGCGATCTTGAGAGATCCAACTTGGAGACGCTCGCAAACCGCGATGACCTTCAATATATGTACGAAACCACGGCAGATGATAAACTGCTTCTCGAAGAGCAGATTGAGGTTTTGCAGGCTGATTTGGTAGAATGTACCTCTTGGAAGGAAAGCAACAACGAGCTACAAAAACGAAACGACATTCTCGAGGAGTCAAACGCTGCTTTGAGAGAGATCAACTACATTCTCGAAGCCGACAAGCAACGTCTCCAACAGCATGTCGTTGATTTGGAAAGCATCGAGTCTTCGTTGGAGGAAAGAAACACCATCTTGGAGGAAGGCATCACTGCTCTGAACGCCGAGCATCAAGCTTTCCAAACTGCCCATTTCGCTAGGTTGAAGGAGCTCAATACAGGTATTACCATGTTGAAGGAGGATAAAGACACCCTTGAACGTGAGATGACGGACCTTGAAGAGGATCTCGCAAAACTAAACGACAACACCGCCTCCCTCCAGGATGAGAACGCCTCCTTAAGTCAGAAACTGGAGAAATACCGACGAGCATACGGCAATTCCAGATCCGAAAACGACAAGCTCACCAGCACCGTTCGCAGCCTTCACGAGGAGATCACCGCGATGAAGGAGCAAAATTCTACAATTGAGACTTGTGCAGAGTCCATCAAATCACTCGAGAATGGCTTCTTGGGGATGAAGGAGGCGGAGGGCCGGAAACTGGAGGAGATGAAGAAGCTTAGGGAGCAGGCACGAGTTATTGGCAAGGAGGCAAAGAAGTTAATGGAGCACGCTCGAGGTTATCGTGCAGCTCGGGGTCATCGGTTGGAGATGAAGGCGAAGGCGAAGGCGAACGATAAGCGAGTTTAGGAGCTTGGAGACTTTGCTTGGGATTGATTGTGATGAAGGGAAAAGAAAACGGAAGGGTTTTCTTAACGTAGGACATGTAGAGGGAAAAGTGCGAAGGTTGCATAATAGGAAAATCTCAAGATCTGGTCTTCAGCTTTGCGATTCCTGGGGTAGATATGATTTCCAAGTATCATGCGGGCTCTTTCGGTTAGGTAGATAAGATACGATAACTAAGTATCAATAAATGATTTCTTTACCAAGAATACACCTAATAGTCTTGTAATTTTAACACTTGTCACACTCTAATCAAAAAAACCACGCCCCAAAACTCTCACGCGTGTATACTCTCTGACCCCATCCCCAATCTCACCAAACCCCTAAAGCACAAAAAAAAGAAGAAGAGAAAAACACCACTCTAACCAGCCCTTCAACTCCTAAAAGAACAAAACCAGAACCAAAACTAGAATCACTCCCCTTCCAAACATCCTTCCCATCCCCCATATCCCTCCAAAAAATCAACCTAGTCCAGACTCAATCCAATCCAATCTCAATCCCACTACCCACCTCACCCCCTAAAACTAACCCCCCTCTTCCTCTCTCCTCTCCCCCGCCCCC